>SNQJ01S0079129.1:52727-64576 GCA_010110895.2 Picea sitchensis | reverse complement strand
CTTGATAGACATATTTAGTATAAATAAGGGTCGAGGGTATGAAAACCCTAGCTTGGAGATTATTGTAACAGAGCACTGCTCGACTAGAGGTTTCCCCCTCGAAGAGGCCCGTGAACATTGCTTTCTGAATCAAAGTGCTATTTTTGTTGTTGTTCTTATATCATTTCTGTGTTATTGTGGAGATTATGCTGGTTATATTACTATTATTCTGCCATTTCTAGCATTTTATTTCTGTTCTGCATACTTTTTATATCTGGCATATTACAAGAGATGAGGGTGTTTGGCCTGATAAGCATTTCTAATCTGCTATACAATAAACTCAGCATCACCGAGCACTGCTATCTGCTATATAAATCATGATAATATTTTATGATTTGTAATCCAATTTCTTCCATGATAGTCTTGGGAATGAGATTATGAGATTCCCTAGAATCCATCAAACAGGTATACAACACCTTATAGTGTATGTTCAAGGATGTGTAGAAGGGAGGGGATGAATCATCTCTGTCTTCTACCATAGACCTAAAATGACTGCGGTCTTTTCATCTTGGAGATTCACTGAGTTTGTGGAATGGTAGGGTGGATCTAAGGGTGTAATGACCCTAAGGTCGTCTTTTTCAAAAGTCATACATCTCTTCTTTAAATCAACCACAATGGAATTATTGAAGGCCCAATCAATTCCTAACAACGCAGGGTAAGGGCAATTGTCGTCAACTATGTCAATTACCTCAAAATCTACAAATGTTCTTACTCCATCAATGTCCACAGGGACATGTTCCAATCTGCCAAATGAACGTATAGCTTGCTGGTTGGCCATCCTAAACCTGATAAGGGAATAGATCAACTTCGGTTTTCCCATCAGTGCCTAGGTTTTCTTCGTCATGACATTGACCTCTGACCCTAAGTTGAGGACTACTTAATCTATCTCATACTCTCCTATTTGAGCATTCAAATGTAATTCCTTATTTGACCTTCTCTTCTTACTGATTTGGTGTACTACCCTATTAAGTAAGGGGTCTATTTTTCCTAGTTCATAGTGTCTGATTAAATTTTGTAATTCTTATACATTGCTCTCATCCTGAATCAACCTAATACAAGTATATAGAAATTCCATGAGCTTTCTTACCTCTTTTCCTTCTTTTGGTGAAGCAGACTAATCAAATGCCAGAGGCATTCCATATTCTCTCACTTATGGTCTTGTCTTCGGTGCAGAACCTTGGTCTCCTATGAATTCTTTTCTTGCCTCCTCAAACATTTGTTTTTCTTTCTTTGCATCAAACATTTGTGTCTTCTCTGTAGCTTTCCTGATTTCTGAGTCTTTTATAATCTTCCCTGGGGTCAATTTGTCTTCTCCTGTAACAAAGCCTCCTCTGGTTATAATAGCTACTCTAGGGTCCTCTCCACGAGGTTCAGTGTATATCAGTTTTACTTGCTAGTTTTGGTGAGGTCCTCGTCTTTCCTAAAGCTTAGCTAGCAACACAGGACAATCTTCTATAACATGTTCAAACGAGATACAATAGATGCAGGTAGTACAAGGGTTCTAGCAATCCCTTGCGAGGTGTCCTGGTTGTGCACATTTATAAAAGATTATCTGTCCTTGGCCTCAACCTATTCCTCCTTTTTTTCCTCATCCTCTAAATCCATTACAAAGATAAAAGTTTCCTCTCCCAGGGGAGTTATACTACGTAGTTTTTCCTTCTTGTGGTACTTTGCCTTGAATCCTATATATGTCTCTCGACCTTTCATGCATGAGATCATAAGCCCTACAATCCATATCATCATGTCCCATAGACTTATAGAACGTGAAATACAAATTTGTGGGTGGATGAACATATTTTTGCATGTAATATCACTCACTAGGGTGATGCCTATTTCTGCATACCTCACACCAAGGTAAGGTGACTTGCTTCAAAGGGCTCAGAGCTCTAGAAGCCAAGTATTCATTGAATAGAGGACAGTGTTCCTTTTCATGGCCTTCTAATATGCATTTGACACACCAGATGTCTTCTCTATTATCTTTTCCCTTGTCTTTCTTCATGTCTTCAACCTGCAGAGACAAACTAGTTAGCTGACTCAAGATTTGACTCATACCTAAACTGGATTCTCCCATAGGGGCTGATTCTAACTTCATGGTGATCTCCAGTGCATCATACTGTGAAGCAATCTTCTGTTGCATCAGAGGAACTCTGATGTGTTGTAAGAGGGAAACAATGAACCATTCTTTGTTTTGCTCATCTGGGATATGAAAAGTCAATCGGCCTGTTAAGGTTTTGAATCTCTGATCGAATTCCCAAATAGGTTCGACCACCTTTTACTTGATCTCTTTCAGCTCCATAATAAATTGTGACTTCGACTTGGGTTTCTTGAACTCCACAATAAGAACATTCTTAATCTGATTAAGTGGCTTAGGCTATGAAAGTCCTCGAACAAGCTTCATGTACCAGCTCAGTGCACGATCCCTTAGAGTGGTACTAAACTGGGTTATTTTGACAGCTTCATTAGTGACATTTTTAATATTTCATATGGCTTCACATAGGAGCCAGTGTTGATCAGGATATTTAGATCCATCTCTCCTAAATATAGGAAGTCTCATCTCATCTGCCATAGATCTTCATAGGGTCCTTGACTAAGTATGTGTTGAACTGCTAGTAATAGTACTCTGAGGACTTTGGTGACTCTGACTATTCTAGTTTCTTAGTGTTGTTGAATCAATAGGAGGGACAATAGTACTTACTTCAATGGTTTGTGTAGTTTCTGAAGTCTCAGGTTCTTCTCGGTGAAGCTTTTCAACTTTCCCTTCCTCTATCCCAGCGGGTTCTAAATTCTCCTCATCTATCAGATCTGCTTCTTCTCCACTATAGAAATCTTCGTCCCCGTAGTTCTGCTTGAACAGGTTTGCAAGGTTAACTTTTTTTAATACTCTCCCACTGCATGTATGTCCAGCTTCTGTGTCATTGTCGCTATCCAAATTATTGAACATTAGAATTTCTAGATCTAACCAATCTATTGTATCTTCGATATGTTCTTCTCATGCAATAGCATCTTGAGTCTCAACTTCAGGAATTGTAAAAAATTTCCTCTAGGTCCCTTAAAGAAATATCTCTCTGCTTGGTTGTATGACTCTACTCTGTCAACAACAAACTCTGTAATGTACCCTCCAATGGTGTTATCAAACTAGTGATCTATTGCTCGTGATATGGTGTTATCAACTCTCTTGACCTTCTTGATCATCTCCGACGTCAACACTACAGGAGGTCTAGATCGGATCTCAAACTGGGTATCTGCTAATCTAGCTAGCCACTCATACAACTCCTAATGGATTCTCCCAAAGAAAATTTTGTATATATCAGTGAAGATATATTTCTCCAACCAATCCTTTGTACTAAGATTAGGGTTCTTGTTCCGAGCTTCAACGAAGTCATTTTCTTGAACCTCTATCCACTTTTGAGTCTTTGTATTTGATGGGAACCACCTTGAAATTCCCTCAAGAAGATTCATGTCCCGACAATGGAACCATTTGTTGGCACAGGGGAAGACCCAGGGTTTAGCTCCAAGAGCACACCAACAAGTCCTAACTACTGGCCCTTTTAGCAACACCTGCGAAGCAGATGCAGTCTCACCCGAAGCACTTATGAGGGGGTTGCAGGACAAAGATGTCTACAACCAAGGGGAATATCAAGTGGGACTAATACACGAACAACACAACATTCATATATCATGTATCAGCTTGGATCTACTATGCACATCTACTTATCATATCTAAAACAGTAATGTAATCAAAGTATATCAATGATAGAGAAAAGATACCAATCACACACAACACAAAATATACGTGGTTCACCCTCTCTCTAGGGCTACGTCCACAAAATTGTGCTTTATAATATATTAAGATGAAGCATACAGTTCTTGTCTGCACTCTTAGCTAGTAGATCCTCTTTCTTCTCCTCTCTTTCTCTCCCCTCCCCACACACCCAGCTGCAAGGTCGATCTTTGCACCCAACTAAAGATCTTACAATACCAGAAGGCTCTCGCACTTAGCACTTCTCTCTCACACAACTATAATCTCTCACAAAAAAACAACAACTAGATGGAGTAACTCAAACCTGAGCCAACCCTATTCCCTCATATGGGTTGTTATTTATACATTACAATCACTTAGCGACATCCTTAGGTCAAGATCTAGGTGTCCAAAACCCAAGATACCAAAACCCTAGGTGTCTAAAACCCTAGGTCAACTTGAACCATATTTTCATGGCTTCACCAGCCTATCTTTCCTTCCTTCTCACGCGGTGCTTTAAGGCATCCAATGGTGGATTTATTCACTTTCTGAGTTGTCCATGATCATTCTTTATTTTTGATCTCTTATCCTCGATCTCCTCATCCAATGACTTACTTCTCTGAATCTTTTCCGCTCTTTTTCTCAGTTCGACCCAGTAACATTCACTGTGTCTTCCGTGAAGTTCACATTCTCCTTTTTCTTCCTTGATCTTCATGTACTTCCATACCCAAGGGATAACAACTGGAAAAATGTGTAGTGGAGTACCCTACCAATATAAGGTGAACACCAAGAAGAGAGTCGTAGCCATGCGAGAAGGCTTGGAAAGTGATGAAGAAGAGGTAGAGGATCTTCAGGTTATGGAGGAGATTGAGAAAATATTGCGTGTGATGTATGAGAGGAAGACAAGAGGTCCAAGAGAGGGAATAGAAGGAAACTATCCTATCCATATCAGTGTTAGTGTGGAACCCATAAACCCATGTGTGACTAATACACCAAGAAGAACACCACCATTTAGAAAACCGAATTTCGGGAGAATAAAGACAACATGAAGTACATCTACACAAGGAACAAAAACTGGGGGATCTAGTTCAGGAATCATTTGTCAAGTATCTACACCGTACAGAGGTAGTAGTTTATCATTTAGGATGGCAGGACATTATCCCACTATCAGGTTACCATAATTCAAAGGAGAGGCATCAGGGGACCCTAATAAGCAGTTGTTCATTTTTGAAAATATCTGGGAAGCAAAACAGATCATGGATGAGGACACTAAACTTGCACAATTAGCTATCATGCTAATATACCTCACATTGGATTGGTACATGAGTTTAGCTACAAACAGTTCTCTAGGGACAACCAAAACGATTGGAGATATCAAAAAGTTGTTGATAAATGAATTCCAAAATCCTATTTCAGAGGATCAATACATGATTGAGATGATAGATATTAGACAAAAACTAGGAGAATATGTATGGGAAATTGACCAGAGATTCAAATTATTGAAGGGAAAGAAAAGTATGTCATGACAGATATGTAACATAGGAATCTATTCGTCAATTCACTGCTACCACACTTGAAATACCCTTTGCGACAGTAGAAGTTTCAAAACACAGGAAGAGGCTCCATAGGTATCCCTACAATCGGAAGAGAACCAGTATCAGAAGACAGATCCATTCATAGAGGAGATGAAGGAGGATCTAAAAAACTTAACATTCCAACTAAACCAAAACAAAGGTAAGGAAAAAGAGAAGCCGTTTGGTGTACCACATCTAGGACAGAAGGACACCATAAGCAAAAATGTCCAACATTCGCACAATACATGGAAACAATAATGCACAACCCATTGCCAACTGGAGGACTATGGTGTGAGATCTGTAAGAAATAGGGGCATGATCCATATCACTTTCCAATGATGCAAAAGTACCAGACAATACCTAATAGTTCATACTTAACTTTTGCAAGTCAGTAGGCCATGATGAAAAATATTGTAGGACCATGGACCTCATGAGGGAAAGAACATCATATGCTTATAGGGTGCAGGAAGAAATGATGACCGAGAAAGCCACACCATAGTTTAACCAAGTACCATCCCTGTATAACATTGCGCAGTAGAAGTATAACACTGCACAACAAAAATATAACACTGTGCAGCCGCAATACAAGACCGTGCAACCACACTATAATCCCGCGCAGTATAACCAAGCTCCTCAGTACAATGCACCACGAGGAGATCAAGTTGGATATAGAGGTGGAGGAAGAGAAATATGAGGATTTGGAAGAGGTAGAGGACCAGTTGTATGCCACAACTGTCAACAAATAGGACACTATGCAATAGAATGTCCACTTCCACCTGTGACGTGTATGTATTGTCGTACATTAGATCATGACATGGAAGAATTTCCTACACTATTAGGGAAGATCCAGGAAAATAAAAATCATAACAATCAGAATGTTCAATGGATTTCGATGGACATAAGGGATGAAGGAAGAAAAATCATCATATTTATGAGGGGAGGAGCTAAGACATGAAATGATGTAGTAAGACAAGATCCAACACAACACCAATGGGTGAAGAAGAACGTCGAACCAAAGAAGCAGTTTGATGCACATAATGAAAAGGGGATATTCAACAGTCCATACAAGAATTCATGAAGCCATATATTTCATCGACATCAATTGTGCAACATAATAAGGAAGTACCAGGATACAATATGCCTCCATCGTTGGATCACACCAAAGAAACACAACCCCTAGGAAAAGTAAGTACAATTAAGGGTTTTTTGAAATCTTGTGTTAAACTACTAAATCATCCATCATCTGTTAAATTATTACAAAATATGCTAGAAATATGTAGCATAGGGGAAGAAGGAAATATAGAACAAAAAACAGTTAATCATCTGCATACAAGGAGGAGAACGAACAAAGAATTCAGATTAAACGCCAACATTGGAGATTTCAACATGGGAGATATTATACTGTATTTAGGATCCAAAGTAAATGTGCTACTCAAGAAGACATGGAAATGCATGGGAGAGCCCACATTAGGATATTCACTTGTTCAACAAAAACTAGAAAATCAACATAGAGTTCTACCAATTGGAAGACTAAAAGGAGTAACAGTAGATCTAGATGGAGTACAGATTAAATTCGACTTCGAAATAATAGAGATAGTGGATGGCACAACACCTTATTCAAAATTTCTTGGCTTGGATTGGGCATTTGACAATCAGGCCATAATCAACTTAAAGACGAGAAAGATGACATTCGAGTTAGAAGAATACAAAATCATTGCGCCATTGGAACCATCTGAAGGGGAAAGGTTTGTAGAACCTACTTTCTTAGACCTGGAGGAAATTAACCAGTTGTACAGAACAATTGCGCGAGAAGAATATTATGTGAACCCAACTGCATATGGGGTACTCAGTTGGAGAAGCATCAACTCATGTGTGTTAGACTTAGATACAGTCTTAGAAAATTAGCAGCAGAGGTTACACGAAGTCTCCACAATAAGATGCACAAGAATAGACCTCACAGTAAGATGGGTAGGTACGGAGATAAGGGAATCTCCTAGCTTCCATGGGGTGAATAAATTAGAAGCATTCTTAACACAATATGAAGATGAAGTGTTAGAAAATTAGAGGCTCTTAGCTCTGGATATAGCACTCAAGAAAACCCCTGCCAGACGGTGGGGTATGCAAAAAGAATCAGTTAAGCACTGGTACCAATGTAAATGGTTACTGTGCATTAGGTTTGGTGCAGAATAGGGAAGAAACCAACTGCGAAAATATAGAGGACAGGGGGCACCAAAAAAACACTTGGATAAGTGAAAAGTGCTATGGAGGATGACACCACTGGAGGAATGAACTCATCATTTTATTCACACATTAGAAGGGATTCCAACAAACTGGTATACAGACCAGGAATTGCATAGAGGAACTACAAACTGGATAGTATTATAACAAAGATTTACAGTCACTTTCTCATTTGAGCATGAGAAACCCAAATTAAAATCAACACTTAAATGAATCAGAAGGGCGATATTCATTAAAGAACTAGAAGTTGAACTCATGATAGAAGAACAACAACAAAACAAACAGACAGTAAAAGAACTATTGTCATGCTACCATGTGCAGAAAGAAGCACCAGATGAAGATGACCCGTGAAACAATCATATTTCGGAAGTTGAAGGCGAAAGAAGTGGAAGGTCCACTGCTAGAATCATAATTATTTGTTGTGTCGATCACGGTGAAGAAAGTCAACTTTGGAACAGTTGAGAATCTCAAAATGGCCATCATTGAAGATTGTTGGGATGAGCAAACAATGGAAAGCATAACAATGTTACTGTATGAGTACAGTGACTTGTTCCCAACAATGTTAAAAAAAATTAAAGGCATGGCAGGAGAGCTAGCTGAAATGATGATACCTCTTAGAGTTCAGGCAAGATCGATCAGACAGAGACCATATAGACTAAACCCTATATATAAGAAAAAATTCAAAGCCGAAATTGATAGGATGTTGGAGACTGGAATCCTTAGAACTTGTAGAGGAATCTAAATGGGTAATCCCTATGGTAGTTCATGATAAAAATTAGGGAGGGATAAGGATATGTGTCGACCTGAGGAAGATAAATGATGTGTGCCTACATTACCCGTTCCCTACTCATTTCATAGATGAGGTGTTGGAGAATGTAGGAGGACATGAACCTTATTCATTCACTGACAGATTCTCAAGCTAACATCAGATCAAGATATCTCCAGAAGATATCTACAAGACCACTTTTTCCACAGAATGGGGATCCTACCAATACAAAGTCATGTTGTTTGGATTGAAGAATGCACTAGCAATATTTTCCAGAGTTGTCATAGTTGCATTCAAAGAATTCATCCTCTAGTTTCTAGAGGTATATCTAGATGATTGGACAGTCTATAGTCTGTTGAAAGACCATGTAGTGGTGTTGAGGTTGATGTTATAAGGATGCATGCAGTGTCAGATATCATTAAACATCAAGAGCTGCATCTTTCAAACACCCTTTGGGATACTATTGGGCCATATGGTATGCAAACAATGCCTGCTAGTAGATCCCGCCAAGATTGTAGTAATTGTTAATATACAACCACCAAAATCAGTACATCTGTTAAGAGCAACATGGGGACACATAGGATACTATAGGAAATTTATAAAAGGGTATGCACAAATCACTGTGCCAATGGAGAAATTGTTAAGAAAAGACAATAAGTTTCAGTGGAATGAGGACTGTCAGCACAGCCTGAACACCTTGAAAGAGAAGATGATAATTGCACCAATACTAGTATTCCCAGATTGGGAAAAGACATTCCACGTGCATGTAGATGCATTCACTAGTAGAAAACTATTAGAATCAAAGAAGAATTACAATACCATGGAAAGAGAAGGCTTATCTATGGTCTATGCGCTTCTGAAGTTCAAATATTATTTATTGGGAAAAAATTTCAAGATGTTCACAGAACATACAACTCTAAAATACCTCATCAACAAGCCATTGTTGGGGGGGACAATTTGTAGATGGTTATTGTTGTTCCAAGAATTTGACTTCAAAGTGATAGTCAAACTAGAGAAGTTGAATGTAGGACCTCATAACCTGTCGAGGATCACTAATGGAGAGGAACCTATGAATATAGAGGAAAAATTTCCTGATGCATAGTTATTTTTAGTGCAAGTAGCTGATGAATATTTTACATACATCATTCAATACTTGAGTACAGGGACTGCACCACAAGAATTCAACACTGCACAGAAGAAAAATATGGTTGTCAGGGTTGCAGACTATCAATTGATTGCAGGACACTTATATAAGATGGGTGTAGACAACATCTTGAGAAGATGTGTACTAGAACATAAAAGACCTAAGATTTTAACAAAATCCCATGAGGGAATAACAGGAGAATATTATGCAGGCAAAGCTATCATGCAGAAGGTATTGCACATAGGACTATGGTGGACGACTGTTCCCATAGAATCAAAGGACTACTGCCAGATATGTGACGTATTTCAAAGGGTTGGTAAATTGAATATAAGGGACGTGATTTACATGAG
Source organism: Picea sitchensis (assembly GCA_010110895.2). Taxonomy (NCBI): domain Eukaryota; kingdom Viridiplantae; phylum Streptophyta; class Pinopsida; order Pinales; family Pinaceae; genus Picea; species Picea sitchensis. The sequence goes on along the minus strand of SNQJ01S0079129.1, from coordinate 54,726 downwards.
ACCACAAGTAAACTTACAGGTATTCGACAAATGGGAAATAGATTTTTTGGGACCAACTAACCCACCAACAAAAAGGTTAGGAGTGAGGACTTCTTGTTTGAGCAAGTGATCACTAGATTTGGTTGCCAAATAATTTTGATGAGTGACAAAGGCACTCACTTGATTAACAACACTGTTCAGGCAATGACTAAGGAGTTTGAAGTTTATCATCAAAAGAGTACACCATATCACCCTCAAGCAAATGGAACAGTGGAATCATTTAATAAGATCCTTGAAAATTCCTTGATAAAGATATGCAATGTCAGTAGGGATGATTGGGACTTGAGGATACCAGCAGTACTGTGGGCATACAGGACCACATGCAAAAAATTGACAGGGTATAAACCATTTAGACTGGTGTATGGACAAGAAGTAATGGTACCATTAGAATTTTCGTTACCTATTATGCGTATAGAAGCAGTTACAAACATGACAGAGAGAGGTGCAGTACAGGAAAGGCTAATTCAACTGATGATCATGGAGGAAGATAGGATTTTGGCAGGATTTCACGAAGAAGTACATAAATGAAGGGACAAAGCTTGGCATGATAGACACATCAAGAGGAAAAATTTCAAGGAGGGAGACTTAGTCTTGGTCTACAATATTAAATCCCTTCAACACCCAGGAAAACTCATAATGCATAGGTTGGGACTGTTGGCGTCAGAAGTCACTCCTAGATTGCAGCAGGAGTAGAGCCTGACACCCATCAGTTTATATCAAGATTTGTTTATAAGTGGTGATCAAATGGAAGAAAACTCAGAACCATATCATTCAACTCAAAAAACTAGGTTGGAACAAAAAATACATGTGAGGTCTTGATCTAACTTAATCTAGTAAATTTTTCATAATGGTGAGTAAGTGGTGAGAAAGAAAGGGAAAAGTCTCAGATATGAGATCCTCTCGGATCAGAGAAACTTCAAAGTAAACCTCAAACGTTGCAGAACTAATACAATCAAACATGCATCATATAGTTAGAGTAACACCCGACTGGATCATCCATGCCCGAGCTTTCAAGATTCAGAGGAAAAAGGAAAGGAGGAGGTTGGCTTCCATTAAACAAGAAATCTCAAAATATCATTCTATAACCAGAGAACCAAAGGCTTTGTTAAAGCTTTACAGTCAGGAGCTTTGCTCTACCATTGATACTTACAAAAATGGAAAAAATGCCTACATATACTTGGAACTGACTCAGGCACTGAAGGCACGATCATGTAATGAATTCAATGCTTCATGTAGGTGAGTTTCTTTGTCAGGCTGCGCATGCAGATGTTGGGAAGGTTGCCCATGCAATCGTTTTTCAGATGCAATATCTGTCAGGATGGGCTGACAGTCTGTCTCTGTGCTTGTCCCTTCCCATCCTTCTATTTATGGAAGGAGATGACTTTCAACCACCACCAACCACCTTAATAACTACTTCCTCGGGATCAGGTGAGGCCTGGTCAACTCTGCATCTGCAAGACATGGTAGTCTACCTTTGGTTGCCTTCTGCTTCACTAGACTTCTACGGGGGGGACCTAGATGGTAGACGTGATACAGAGGCAGGGGAATGCAGGTGGCGGAAGGTGTGCTAAGGTGGAGTGAAAGCATGAAAGGCAAAGGGAGAAAAAAAACAACCATATAGGTGGAGGTGATTGAGAGAGAGAGAGACATGGCAGGAGGTGAAAGGATAGTGAGCTGAGGAGAGGCCATGTGAACATGGAAACACTCGTGGGCTCTGAGGTGTGAGAGACAGTAGGTGGAGAGATGGGGGCTACGATACTAGACGATGAGGTGATGTGTCTCAAGAAGGTGACAAGGAGGCCACAATGCGACAGGTTGGGGAGTGATGACATGACACAGGTGAAAGTGGCTGGGAGAGAGAGAGGGGCACATGGAAGGAGGTGATAGGTGGGAGCGAGGAAATGGGAAATAAGGTGGGCCAAAATGGCACTGAGTGGAAGACACATGGCCGAAGGCGGTA
>SNQJ01S0079129.1:35865-47972 GCA_010110895.2 Picea sitchensis | reverse complement strand
ATCAGTAAAGCCTAGCAGTATGACCTCATTTATGCACAGTCAGAGTACTTATACACTGTACTTCTTGATCTTCCAAAACCTGTGCCATTTGGCCAAGACAAACTTGGGATGTCTCATTCAGCAGACGGATTGATTGGTGCCACCACTCACCACGGTCCACAACCCCAACCGGCACCGATGTATGGAACACCTCATTACCCACTGGAATACGGGGGCACTTCTTATTACCCCCCACCCCCTTATCAACAACCATACCCTGTTGCTATACCTCCACCCATCAGTGGACCACCGCCGACACCCCCCATACATCCACCTATTCAAACAAACTCTGGTACCCCCTCTACCTCAACTTATAGTACTAGAAAAATCACTACACCTTCCTATGTATCTTATGGATCGTTACCACCACAAAATCCATACTTCCCATTTTCTAGTCCTCCACAACCCATAGCTCCCCCACATCCTCATGCGGGGGTGAATTTTGTTCAACCCTCTGCCATTCAACAATACCAAAATTTCGAACAGCTGAATATGGCCAATCCAACCCATTCGTCGAACAACGCCAAGAAGAAAAGATAGAACAAGAATAACAACAACCCAGGTCAAGGCGGGAATCAACCCCCACAACATCAATCCACCGGGGGCAACCAGAACCAAGGGAACCAAAACCCCCAAGGGGGAAATAATAATAAATGCCAAGGGTGAAATAAAAATAATGTTAAAACCATATTCCCTTGTGCCCTTTGTGGTGATTTCAGCCATTACACTCATCATTGCCCCCAAATTGCTGATTTCAAATGGTTGAAATACTCTGGCAGTCTTCCCCATTCTCCAACACCGCTTGCCCCTCAGCAGGCACCACAACAATATGTTCAACAACCCCCGCCCATCGTGCTGCAGAATCCAATTCCACATCAAGGTGTGATAAACACCTAGCAGGACACACAACATCCCCCACCTCAGGTGGGACAATACCTCAACCCCAACAATCCAGCAGATCGCACAATTCTCCTCACAAGTGAGGAAGAAATCCTTCTGCAAACGTGTACTCGTCAGTATCATGCACCCACTGAGTCTCCTCCCATCCCTCCAAAGACAAATCCTACACCAACGGGCCCCCCATTGGTGATTCCTCACCCTTCCATCGAACCACCACTTCGCATCCCTCACATCCCGTTGCGCAGGAATGTTCACAACCCACAGGCGAGGGCAACTCATAACTATAGTTCGGTAGATGACTTATCACAATCCCCAGCTGCCATGTCAGTTTTGGAGGTCCTCCAGACTTTTCCTACTCAATGGAAATCATTACTTTCCACCTTGGGGCAGTCAACCCAATAGATACCTGACTCATCACCTTTGATCTTAACATTGGAGAACCTTGTCTTCCCGCCTTGATTGCTTTCCAAAGAATAGTAAAAATATGAAACATCATAGTTCATCAATGTATCATCGATGAAGGTGCATCTACATGCATTATGTCCAAAATGGTATGGAATAAACTTGGTTCCCCGGAACTCATACCCTCTAACATCACATTACGAGCTTATGATGGATGACCATCATCTCTTGAAGGGCTCTTCCAAAATGTCCCCGTCGAACTCAGGGGAAAAACTATTCTCATCGATATCGAAGTTATTGACACCCCTCTCGATTATAATATCCTGTTCAGTCGTAGCTACATGTAGGATATGAAGGTAGTGGTATATTTCGTTACTATTGACCAAGTCTCACATTACGAGCCTAATCCATCTGCCAACATCAATAACATTCTTCCTCTCATCCACACAAGCCATGACGCATATCCACTCGTTGAGATGGGCCCTGGGATTTTCAAAGATCCATCCTTGTTAGGAATGTACCATGGAGCACCACCACTCCTTTATCCTTCGATTCAAGTATTCATCGTATCATCTAACAAAACTCACACAGAGGATACCCTTCCTGCTACAGAGGTTTCTATCATATCTGACATCCCACTCATTGCAGAACCCCCCCCCTCAAGAACCTCCTTGACACTCGTCGACCCCACCAGTCCACGATTCCACCCCTCCCCAAGGACATAGTCCAGTTTGGGAGACAGTTCCCTAACCTCTCACTCAAATTCCCTTCTTTTACCCTCCACTAGGTATCGAAGCTTTTCAAGTAGCCACAACGCTTACTCTCCCTAATATGGTGTTGGAAATTCCAGTTTGGTATTTACATCCACTAGAGATGGTTCCTCAACCATCCCTTCCCCACCAAAAGGAAGGAATCCCAATAACAATTCCCATACTTACTCCCACCATACCCTCTACACCCCCACCCGCTAACCTCCCTGCCACAGTTGGGGGTAGGCGAAAGAAGAAGGAACCCACAACTCCACTCCCCCCACACATCCAACCTCCTTGCACGCTATGTGAGAAATATGGACACCCAACCCACAAATGCCCATCTCTACCTAAGTTACAGAACTTAATTCCACTCAATCCAACACCATCACCGCTCGCTACTATAGCAAGTATTGCTGCTACCTCCCCTAACTCAAGTAGCAAAGGGCTGCGAACCAAATTTGTTTGTGCCATATGTTCAGATTATGGCCATTATACACACCATTGCCCATCTATCCCATACGTCCGCCACACATTAGCTGCGGCATGCCACACATATATTCTTGAGTTTCCTCCAACACTCCATACAACTGCTCCTGTGAATGTGATTCATTATACTTCTTCATCAATCCTCAAGCAAAGAGAAAGTACATGTCCTCCCCCCAAATTACTGCCCAATCCTCCATAGTGTCAGTAACATTGGGATGGCATTATGGACCCACCGTCCATATCTAAGCCCTTTTTCCCACTTTCATTTTTTGGTAAAGGAGCCCATAAGCTCTACCTTCCGAACCACCTTCGGCCTCTTATACAAGCTCTATTTTCCTGGTGGAGCATCTGCCCATGACACACTCAGGTACACATGCGCATATTCAAAATTATCAAATAAATGCTCATATGTTCGATTCTCTTCAGATATTGTTCACGTCGGGTATTTGGTTTTCATGTGGGTAGGTACTTGGTCATCATACATCAACACAACCCCTTCAGGTATATACTCAACAATAGCATGTAGTCATTCTCTCTGTATCGCACTTACATTTCCAGTCACACCCTCTACCATTTGCCTCTAAGATCCCCATTCCCAGCTCTGCAGTACCCACACCTCCATTTGCATCTTCGGTACAGTCACCCAGTAGCATTCTTACCCACACGAGTTGTCCCATTCATAGAACCTTTTGGCACTTCTGAAACTCATGCTGTTTTTCAAAAACCCTTTATGGATGGGAGTCCCGATAGTCTTTCATCATGTCGCGAATTAACCACATACTCCTTCTCCTCATTTTTCTAGCTTTCCCACACGGATTCCCATATTATCTCTTCACGGTTCTATTTTTTGACTGCACCTTTGCAGTATCTTAAACCCTCCATTTCATCCACAATCAGTTTGCCCATCTGCAAATCTACCTTCATTTCACCTACCTCATACAGAAACTCACCAATGGGGCCCCCACCCTTCATCAGTTCTCCGAGCAAATTATGCCCTACATGGGCCACCCATATCACACTGGGGCACCCATTTCTCCCCAAAATATTCGTTATTTATTGTACAAACGCCTTTATTTCCAGTCATTACATTACCTTTTTGTCATCACCTTTGGGCGACCTACTTTCCTTTTTGGCCACCGCAACCCATGTCACCCTTGGTTGGAGCACTACTTATCATCCACCCTTACTGGCATTGTCCATATCTTTAGAGTACCCCATAGGCCGCTTACCTCTGCCCTCTGAATTTTTTCACCTTGTCCTGCCTTTGGCACAACTTATCCCCGGTCTTGTCCTCCCCTTGACACTCGACCTCATTGAGCGGTTGCGACCACTTTCTATCTCACACATACTCCAACCAAGGGCAGTCTCGAGTCTCCCCACATCTTGAATTCATCCATGTACCTCCTCCACTTCCTCACCTCAGTAGATTTCCCGAAGTCATTTACTTCTAGGAGTCACGTCCCCCCTTTTGTCGACATCAACACAGTTTTCTAGAAGGGCGACAGTATCTTGATTCTCATTATCCACTCCATGAGACATCTCGGACATCACAGAGTGAAACACCATTGCTCCCTACTGTCGTTGACCCCCATAACATTCGATGCCAACACTTTCTCATGTTACCGTGGGTCTTACTTTGCGACTATTGCAGTTAGTTATTTCATTTGCCGAAGGCCTCTGAACTTGGTAGGGCTATCAATGCCCACATCATCGCTGTTACTTGTTACCGTGATCATGGCCTATTATTCAGAGTATGTTCATTTGCAAAATTGTCTTCTGCCTTTATCACAACCACCCCTGAGGGTGCTGCATTTGTTTACACCAACCCTTCAGTCATCTTTTTTCAGAGTTACATGACACGAGCATGGGGCATGCCCACCTTGTTTGTACAAAATTTTCTATTTTACACACCTCATGGAAGGTCGAGTCCTACAGGTTCCTTTTTCCCTCCAACGGATCGCTCTGGCCGATCCCACTATTGCTCTCTCTTACAACAACATTCTCAGTAGTAGAAACATTGATGTATTTCGGCTATACGTATGCTCCTAACCTCATCCATCAGGGGGCATCTGTTATCATTGAAATTTTGTCCACACATGATTACAAGAACTCAGCATTGTCAAATAGTGATGAAGTCATCCATGGACCTGAATTAATACCAAAGCATTTAAAAAGGGTCAAAAACTATACAAAGTAGTGAAAAATTGAAGAGCGTTATGCAAACATTGGTCGCGCGTGCTCATGCGTAGAACAGGAACGCAGAAATCGCACACATGCACACGATGCGCAACTGTTATCGCAAAAAGCCACGCACCTATTAAACGATGCATTTATGAGAGTGGTCGGCCTCCCACCCACTTATGGTTCAGTTCCCAAGCCAATTTGACCCTCAAATCTGGGCTGGATCTGACTGGTGGGCTTGTCAAAGACCTAAGAATGCCCTAATTGGCCTCTTTTCACACTACAAAGCAGTTAAACAATAACCCAAAAGAATGCTATAAAAAGCCATGAATGCACCTCATTTTTTCAAGGAATTAAAAGTAATGTTATGCTTCCTCTATTGTCTTGAGGAATCCATCCTTGTGAAGAGCATATTGGCACCATTACATTGGACAATCCACCTCACTCATTGAGTGGATTTGTAAAGAGTTCTTTCATCATCATTTTCCATTTTTCTTTGTTGTAAGAAGAGCTAGCTAGTGGGGGTCCAAGAGCCCTCCCTTGGAGGAAGAAGGGACTCATAGTCCCATTCTTCTTGGTGCTTTGTTTTCACTAATAGATTAGCCTCAAACATTGGTGACATGGGTCTTATGGTTCTTTTTGTTTCTATGTCCCTATGCTCATGAATTTAGTTTTTATTGCATCTCTTAGTTTAATTCTTAATTGTAGTTTTTATTTTCTTTCCCTAACTCTTTTCCTTACAGCTGTCTTGCTCAGCAGACCCAACTGAGCTTGCAAGCACCTTTATTTTTCTCACCAAGGTGATGAAAGAGGCGCAACATAAAGGAACTCAGAGAGATGTTCCCAACTCTCACAGGAGCTATTGAAGAAGCTCACAAAGTTTAGGTGGCTCAGGATGAGCCACATGTCAGTGTTGGGGGCCTGTTGGATGCAAGCCTAGTAAGGAGAAAAGGCTATTTTTGGAAGAAAAGCATGTAAGGAGGAAATGACAGCTCAAAGGAAAATCATCACGTGTAAGGGAAGTAGGCGAGGTGCGTATGCAAGGAAGACCTAACGATGCTAGGGTTAGGGGTTTTGTAATGTATTGTAATGGCTGATGAGGCAATAATATAAATAGGTAGTACTTAGAGGAAGATGAGGATCGAAGAACCGATCGAGGAAGAGAGATTTGTAAGAACTATATGAGTCAGTAGCTGGTGAGCTAGGGAAGTAGTGAATGACTCGATCCCAAGGGTTAGATCATATGATAAGGAGCCTAGTGTGATCTAGTCAGCCTCATAGGGATCAAGGAGCCTATTGGAGAGAGTAATACCTAAGATTGTAAACATGTGCAGTGTGACATATTATTGAACCATAATAAAGAGATTGAGAGCCATATCTTTGTGGACGTAGCCCAGGAGGGGTGAACCAGGGTAACCCTTGTGTTATGTGAATGAATGTATGCATCTTTATTGCTGTTAATTGGTGAATTCTAGATGAATTAATTAACTAGTTAGATATAGTGTTTCACATGCATGAATATAATGATTGTTATAATTAGATGTTAGACTAAAAAAATCAAGAATACAAAATACAACCGCAGATATCCACTCATTCCCAGGGTGCAATCACCTGAGTATTGCAGCCACCCATAGAGTTATATCAGGTGAGTCTTTGCAATACACCCTGTGTGTTTCATTGCCTTCTGGTCTTCTAGAGGGGCCGATATTTTTAGAGGGATTTTGTTGGGAGCTTATCAAATCTAAACCAGGGTCAATCTATGATAGTAAGGTAGGATCTGAATAACCCATAAAGAATCCTAAATAGAAAAGACAAAGACTGACAAAGGGTAAAATCCAACAAAGAGATTCATTTTGGGGGATCAATCAGAGACTTCAGTTATCATTGAAGTGAAAAATCCCAAAAAACGTTCACTTAGGCCCTCAAAATGGCCCCAAAAGTTTAGGAACCGAAAAACTACTAAAAATAGTAAATTGTGAGAACACTGTTTGGAGCCAGTTGGGATAGGTGGTGTCCATTGATATCCACCTAGATCATTGGTATAATATTTGGTACATGGTTGAGACACATATCTTGTGATGGTATGTTGGTAATCTTGGTACAAGCTTAGTAGAAGTATGTGTTGGTGATGTTGAGCATCTGGTTGAGAGATGTTCTCGGTATATGACCTATGTGAGTAGATCTAGTTTGTTTATGTTTAATATCAATGATGGTGATAGGTTGATGATAGTATGTTAGTGATAGTGGAAGTGATAGGTTGGCAGTGACAGGTTGATAGTGACAGGTTGATAGTGACAAGTTGACGTGAAAGGTTGATAGTGAAAGTGACAAGTTGGATGCAGGTTGACCAAGAAATGGTAGTGACATTATAAATGGTAGTGACAATTGAGTCTACACTTATATTTCAGGGTTGTAGGACAGGCAAAGGAAATGGGGTTGTAGCCTCCTTCTGGTTGGTGCTAGAGAAATTAGGGAGTTAGAGATTTCTTCAAGTTGGATCCTCCTTCCAGATGTAGTTGATAAATCAGGGAGTTGTAGCTTGCTTCAAGTTGGAGCGTATAAATAGGGAGTCGATGCCTCATTCCAGTTGGTGTTGGAGAATTTGGAAGTTGGTGCTTTTGATGAATGTAATCTTTGATATATAAGAAAAAATTATGTGGTTTTCTGCCATTTGGGTTTCCACTTAAATTATGGTGTACTGTGCATGTGGTTATTTTATGTCATGATACTACTTATGGTTATATGCTCATGATATTTTGAATGCAATCATAAATAATATATTGTTGATAAAGGTGAAGTTTATATATTGTGATTGAAAGTGGTAAAAAAAGTGCTCATATTGATTCACCTGCCATGCCCCTGTCAGTACTCCAACAATATAGGTATCTCCACTTGTATGCATCTTGTATTCCAGGTTTTCACCATTGTCCAAGAAATAAGGCTCAACTTCATTGTGGTTTACAAGAACGTCTTATAATGTTAGCTTTCACACCACACCTACACCATAAGCCTTAAAGATGGAATCAAACAAGGTTGAGAATGAAGTTCCCTTGTGATATGCAGAGACCTTTAGGGCTTCCTTTGAGTAAACATGGTAAACCATTGGTTTTGATTATGGAGTTTGATCCCTTCAAGAGAATTGAACCTGCCATCTCTCTCTGCAATTTTGAGGGAGAGATGTCACATGTAGCTCATGACCTCTTGAGCTAACCTTCAAAATTAAATAATTAGTAATTATATTAAAGATTTGTAAGAATTTCAAAGTAAAGTATAAATGTCATCTGAGAACGCATTTATTTAGTCATATACTATTAGTCCAATAAATTATAGGATTTTTCCTCCCACAATTGTTAATAAAAAATTTCAAATTCAATAGTCATATGAATATTAATAAAACGTTTCAACTTCAACCAACTATCTAGAGAACTTTACAATCATATGAGTAGGTCTATCCCTTCTGATTCTTCTATTCTTTCACCAAAAAATGAACCCTAAAATGATACAAAAACTGCTTATTAATCCATGTTGTAGAGGATTTCAACCCTCTTTAAAACTCAATCTTAACATCTGTATGACAAATAAATAACTAGACTAATATTCTTTCACTACAACATAGATACACCTCTTTAACTTGAGTGCATTTAATGGAATTATCAGTCATGAAACTCTTTAACTTATTCTCAACAAAAATGTGGATCATATCACACAAAAATGATCACTTATTTTGATTTGACTCTACTATCTCGATCTTAGAATAACTAGACATATATAATAGAAAAATAATTCTACTGTCTAAACTAGAGTGAAAAAACCTTTAACAAAACTAATATGACAAATGGTAGTGATTGGAACTGTGCCTTGATATCCATGTGTATTTTCAGTTGGAGTTTAACTGGTAGATAACTTGATGTCCTTGCAACTTCCTTATCATAAGTACTCCACCTCAGATGATATCCTTTGAGAATAAGTAGGTATTTTGATGTTTTCTTTGCAATTTATGATACCTTTTCTGCATCTTGGAATGTTGCTTCTCCAATTCTTGGTTTTGTTGTTGCAGAGTTTGAACTTGTATCCTTAATGCTTGCTCCTAGTGATTGTCCTTTGCAGCTTCATCAATTTCTTCTTTTGGTTTGACCAAGACCTTCTTCTTGCCTTTCTCTTTCAATCTCTTCTCTTCATCCATGATGGATTTGTTGTAATCAACCAACATTCTGCTTCTCCTCAACCTCATTTCATACCTATGTGTTATTTTAGGTTCTCTTCTATGTTCTTTCTTCATATGCTCTTTCACTTATGATATGATGGCCTTAAATTCTAGTTTTATTTCCTCTAAATGTTGCTTGGGGGATACCTCTGCATGTGGGGAGATTCCATCAAAATCCTACTCAGGATCTGGGCCTGTTATTGCACAGTTTGTAGGAAGGGTTTAGGTAGCTTGAGTCAAGGCTTCAAACTAGTGTAACAGGAGCTTCCCCACCCACTGTCACCTCGATGGGGAGCTCTTTCTATTTAGGGTGGCTAATCCCAAGGGAGACGTCCCTAGTAATCTGGGGTTATGAAGGAGAAGGATGAAGGTTTAAGGCTTCAAAAGGGTAAGGATGACTCCAAGCTATCCAAACCTTTCCTACAAACTGAGCGATAACAAGGCCTAAGTCCCTTACATCTTGTTGTAAGCTTGAATCTCTAGGGTACTCTATTTTGACAGCTGCAAGTTTCACTCCTGAATCTTCACCCTTTCAAAATTCCAATTTTCCTTTATCCTTTGTCATCTTTTTTAGTGTATGGACAACCATTTCTTCCATACTAGAAAGTTCATGGATTTCATCATCTTCAATCACAATTGGCTGGGGGTCTTTTAATGATCGCTTAGAAAGAACCTTCGAGCTTAGTCTCAACTGGTTTGTAATTTTGGCTTTCCTATTTGCCTTGTTGGGAATCCCAATGCTTTTATTCCCTTTCCTTTTATTTCTTTTCTTATCCTTAGTGGATTCCTTGAGTAAGGTTTCCACGGGGATAAAACCTGCTCTAAATATTTATGGACTATGCTGTTTTTCTTTCATTTTCCCTCTCATTTTCAACAACTAACCCTACTTTTTGGTGGGAGTTACCCATGTATCTTCAACATTTCTATGTGAATCTCTGGAATATCTTGTGTTTTTTTTTGTATACCAAAACACATGTTACCTGTATTTTCCCTTCATTTTGCAGTGGAGGAACTCATCTGCATTTGAGGGGTTTCCTCTTTTGTTATGGTCGCTAACTTGTCTACACTTGATAAGGTATCTTTAGTTTTGGGAGGCCTTTTCTTGTTTGTTGGTTGTTGTGATACCTTTGATGAGCTACCAAATTTAGGGGAAACCTTATCCTCTGTGCCATCCTCATCTCCTTTATCATCAATTTGTGTATCAGGCTTCTTTTCTTTCTCTTGTAAACCCACAGATCGCAAAAAGTAATCCAAAGACATTTCAATTTCGTCCAACATGAAGAGCACCATGATTTTGATCAAACCTTGATGATACAAGATTATGTGGGTAGACATGGGATGGTCCTGAATTCTTCTAGCCATTTTAGTGAGGCTTTTGAGAAAATAAAAGGACAAATTAACCTCGTTATCACCACCTAGGTGCATGAGAAACCACATGTGGTAACAATGTATGCTCGCAAATCGACCCTCGCTTGTAATGTATTACTGAACAGTTGTAAGAGGACCCTTCCATGTAATACCCCTAAGCTAAACCCCCACTATAAATGTAAATGAAAATGTAATTAAGTTGGTGAGATGTTTGATATGATTTTTGCATGCACCTTCCATGGTATAGTGTGCACATGTACTGCACACTAAAATGATGAAGTGTGCACATTCCAAGATACCACGCATAGCAAACTAAGCGCACACGATTTTGAGGCCAGGAAGCCTTTGTGTATATGTTGTGCTTTATGGGTTGGCGAGCCAGTTATTATAAGATAAGAGGCTTATGTGTTGAATTAGGCTGGAGAGCCTAGACGCTAAATTCCAGTGAGCCTATTTTTTTATATGTCTTATCATTAATATAATACATCGGTGCATGTAGACTGACCACGATAAAAGAGTATGGGGGACTAAACTCCACTAGTTAGGGAAACGGGGATAAAAGTTAAGGATAAGGGGCTAAGTTAGGGAGCTTAAGCCAAAAAGGAATATTATATTAATATTCTTAAAGTATAAAGTATGGATAATTATTTTATCCTAATTTCTAAGGATGGGGACAAGTGGGCCAAAGTAGTCCTCAACATGACAAGTGTCAAGTTGGGAACATGCATACATATAGTTTGTATTTAGTTCATTTTCCCATTCATTTCATCATCATTCAAGTTAGGGAAACGGGGATAAACTCCACTAGTTAGGGAAACGGGGATAAAAGTTAAGGATAAGGGGCTAAGCTAGGGAGCTTAAGCCAAAAAGGAATATTATATTAATATTCTTAAAGTATAAAGTATGGATAATTATTTTATCCTAATTTCTAAGGATGGGGACAAGTGGGCCAAAGTAGTCCTCAACATGACAAGTGTCAAGTTGGGAACATGCATACATATAGTTTGGATTTAGTTCATTTTCCCATTCATTTCATCATCATTCAATCAATCATTCAGTTGTCCTATGTACCTTCCTGTACCTGTATCCATACATGTACCTGTACCTATACCTGTATCCGTAGCTATACCCGTACCCATACTTGTACCCGTACTTGTATCTATGTCTGGTTATCTTGGGAGATGGACTAAAGAGGCGGGTTATCAGGCTTGTGGGATACTGAAGATGCGAGTTTTCATGTCTGTGAGCAATTCTCTCGAGGTGAGAGAAATGCTGGAAATTGATTTCCTGAAGGTGCCAAACTACAGCTATAGGGCTCTAAGACTTCTTGTCTGGCCTATTGTTGAAGCCCCGGAAGGGAAGTGGGGCAGCCAAAGGACTTTTGAGTAGAGAAGGGGCACACTTCCTGGGGTGCGACAGGCATGTGGGGAATGAGGGACTATAAGCTATTAGTTTGAGTTGGCACCTGTGACAAAGTTTTTCCCGTTGTCTGAGATACATCAGTGTGGTTAGGAATCCCTTTACACGGGTGGAGTTTAGTGCCATATTGGGGGTGACCCACTACTAAGAGTGATGAGCAGTGTGGTCTAAGGCTGGGAATTTCGTGGAAGGTCGACATGCAGTTGGTGATATTTTTACCAAGATAAGTGTGAATTGTGTGTTAAATTACGTGGTGCATTATTATTTATGCATTTATTTTTATTGGTTTTTTCTGTGTGTGCTGCATGTGTATTTTTATTATTATTCTGTATGACTCTGTGCATTTGTAGAATGTA
>SNQJ01S0079129.1:15793-29896 GCA_010110895.2 Picea sitchensis | reverse complement strand
TTTAGCTATCTTAATCATGTGCAAATGATATAATTTTAATCACTGTAATCCATATCTGGTTTCTTCCAAGTGTATAAAAGACATAACAATTGTTTAATTTAGTTTGTGAATGACAGGTTTATCTTCTTCATAAGTTGAATTATTAAATATAAGTTTTTGCATAACAGGCTTCCCTTATTGCAGAGATTTATAATCATATAGTTGTTATGAATTTTTATGTCTTGTTTGTCCTGTAAACCACTCAAAGAGCAGTGCAGCCAATCGTTTACGAAAAGCTTCTGGATCAACCGGTGTGAGTTTCATTCCTCCAACCAGCTTCGAAGTCATCATACATAGGACAAATTAGGAGCGTTTCCAGGTCAGTTTGTCATTTGTTTAGTATATTTATTAGTAGTTTAGTTTAGTTATAAGTTTAGTTAGATATATATGTAGAATTAGTTTATTAGATCGTTTAATTTTAGTAAGTTTCATTTCTTATTCATAAAATATAAAAATCAAAAAATATTCCTGGCTGTCTTAGGGCATAAAGAAAATGATTTTTACAGGTTTTATTCAAATCTGCAAGATTGTACATAGTATATATTTGTGAATAAGTTGTAATTCAATTAGAAATTAGATAATTAGTTATTAGAGTTAGTATAATAGTAGTTAGTATATAATAGTTAAAGTAGTTTATATTTAGTTTTAGTTTAGTTTATATAGTAGTTTGTTTTAATTAGATTAGTGTATTAGTTTAGTTTTAATTAGTTTAGTTTCTTGTATTTAGTTTTAGTTTGTTTTATTAGTTTTAGTTAGTTTTATTTGTTTTAGATAGATTAGTTAGTTTAGATTAGTTTTCTCTTTGGTTTTCTTAGGACTTTAGAGCGGCCAACGGAGCCGTTAAACCCGTCAGGGTGGTTCATTCCAAATGGCTTGGGTTATTTAGACAACCCCGGACCGGTTCCACTCTCTCAATTGACGGACGGACAATTTCACCCGTAAAAAAAAATCCATAGCTAAAAATAAATATTTTTCCACATGTACGCATCTTTCACACTATACATCATGTGCATACATAGGCTTCTCCACTACAGCCTGCGTACATCAGGATTTGTGCTAGAAAATGAAAATTAATGTCAGGTTTCCATGTCACAACAGGAGATCTATGATACTTGGCCTTCCATATACTGGAAACGCTCTGACTCAGCCCTTCAGTTCCATTGTGAAGGCTATAAATGGGCCAATTCCGAGCTATGGAAAAGGAGAAAGAATTCAACTTTGAGAGAAAAGTTACTCTGGAGAAATTATTTACTTTATATTGAGTCTACATCCCTTTGTCCTTTATGCCTGAAAATAGTGTTCATCCCCCAAGCTCTTTTCTTATTGATTGATAACTTCATTGTTTCTCTCTTTTGAGCTTACCTTTGGTGGAGGATTGAAGTGGTGGAGGCCTAGTTGGAAGGAACTTAGTTTCTCGGTTCTGAACCATGATGACACGAAAGTCTATAACATTTTCACTTATGTTGATCATATATTAATAGAAATACTCTTTTCCCGTCCAATTGATATCTTGCAAATATATTGAATTATTATTCCATGGGCGTATTTGTCATGTTTATTAATGGATTATGCTATTGAATGTGCTAACATTATATAATATCACCATATGCTTGCTTTGCTTGGTTGTTGAGGATTAGTTGCAGGTATATTGCTTTGGGTCAAGTGCTCAATGATGGACTTCATCGAACGTCTGAATGAGGTAGGAATTTTATCTTGTCTTGCTAGTGTTAGCACTAGAAGTCACCCTTCATATTGCGAGAAAGGCAGTCCCGATACCCATTAGAGTTTTATGCCATCGTCTTTTCACGTATTGGGTTTTGGGCTATGGATGCACCTTTACAACAAGAACCTTGAACTCCTGATTCCCGATCCTCCAAAATTTTTTGACGTTAGATCAACGACCCTCGACTCCTCATGATCGAACGGCCCAGGTATTCCATTTCACGAATCAGGATTTCACAATCCTTGCTAAACAATTTTACAACATTTGAACCCTTGATTCCTGCACTCGCTTGCCTTCGAGAACATTGAAATTGCTCGCTTGCTTGATTTGAATCCATATTAGTCCGCTCTCAGTGTTCTGGCATGTGACAATGAAGACTTGGACGACACAACTGGGACTTTGGAAAATGAAGGCTTAGTAACAGACGTCTATGATTGGGTCTGCAAAAAGGGGAAAAGACAGGAAAAATCACAGACTCAGGCAAAAAAAACATAACTCCCAAGAACATGACAAGATTAAGTGCTAACATTTGGTTCCAAAGGGGATGGCATGCTCCCTACGAGATGCCAAGAACATGTAGCTCCAGTGCCTTTCTTTTTTATGGAGTCTGCTATTAAAAGTAAAATAAGGGTAAAACATGAACGATATTTACAATGGTGAAACACCGATTGCGACTTTTAAACAAAAAACTTTTTCAGGAATTTCCCATTTACAGGGCCAGTAAAAACTTCATCACCCTCGAGATTTTTCAACATGTAAGTATTATTGGGAAATGCTTCAGAAATCTTGAAGGTTCTAATCCAAAGGGCTTCAAATTTACCATGCTTTCCCTTGTCTTGTCTGGGGGCATCCCATTTGAAAACTAGATGTCCCAGTTGGAAATCCTCTTTTTTGCCCTCCCTGTCAAAGACCTGCTTGATTTTCTATTGAAGATCATGTGCTCTATCCATGACCTTCTCTCTAGTCTACTGCACCTCTACCAGCTAATGAATCCTTCTGATCATGTTATCAGGCTCTTTCTGACAGTCCTGGAAGAACTTTTCCGCAGATAGGGCGAGCTGGGAAGGAAAAACTGCTTCAGTCCCATATACAAGCTGGAAAGGGGAGATACCCAGGGACCTTTTTTTTGTCACTCTATCAACCCACAAAGAAAATTTGAGATTTGAATCCCATGCTTTCTTGTTGTCCTCTAGTAGTCTTTTGATGATCTTTATCAGACTTTTGTTAGAGGACTCTGCTAGTCCATTTCCTTAGGGATAGTAGGGAGTGGAATGGATCAATGAAATTCCAAACTGCTCACAGAATTTGACCAATGTCTCAGCCTTGAAGGATGCAACGTTGTCAGTGATGATTCTTTTTGGACAACCAAACCTTACTATAATATCCTCGAGAAAACCAATGATAACATTATGAGAAGTGTTCCTTGTGGGGATAGTCTCTATCCACTTGGTGAAATAATCTGTTGCAGTTAGGATCCACCTGTGCTGGACACTTGAAGGAGGATGAATATACCTGATAAAATCCAAAACCCATTGTTGAAAGGGACCTAAAGCTAGTACATGCTTCAATGGCAGATACTTGAGCTGCTGCTTTCCAGAGAATTTCTGACATTTGATACAAGCCCTAACTTTTGCATAGACATCAACGAACAAGGTAGCCCAATAGTACCCAACCCTGAGTATTTTGTAGGCTATTGTTTTCTAGAAATGACGCCCCCCACATATGCTGTCATGGAACTCAAATATAATCTTTTGGGTCTCATGTGGGTCCAGACATCTTAAGAGCACTCCTAGAGGATCCTTCCAATATAGAACCTGGTCAATAAGGCAATATCTAATTGCTTTGATATTTAAAGCTCTTTCCTTTCTTTTCCCCGTACCATTAGGGGGTCTTAATTCTCGCAAAAAATATATAAGGTCTTTGTACCAGGTGCATTCTGCCAATGGAAGGTTGTCTTGAGGAATTTTATCAAACAACTCATCTTGCTGATTTTATGAGCATGTGTGAATGAAGTTAACCCCCAAATATTTACAATTATATTCAACCAATAGCTTGGCTAAACCTTGGCCTTTAACTAGTTTGGTGGGTTTTATTTCTAGATCAAATTCGAGGATTTTGGCAATCCACTTGCTCATTTTCCCATCTATGTCAGGCTGAATGAGAATGTCGTTCACATAAGATGAAGGAACATATGTGATGACCTTTGAATGCAACACATAGACTCTGAAGCATTTTAGACCCTTCACCAGAGCATAGGATTTCTTCTTGATGATGTCATATATGATCTTTGTGTCTCTCAGTGCTCCGCTAAAAAAGGAAATAGGATGCTCCAGCCCCTCATGATTCTTTTGCAGTAAAACAGTTGCCATTGTATTGAATGAAGCAAAGGAAAAAATAGGAGAATCCTTGGAATAATCAGGACTAATTAGCATAGGTGCTTCAGTCAATGATTTTTTGATTTGGTTGAAGGATTCTCTAGGCTCAAAATTCCATTTTAATTCATTTCCCTTCCTGATCATGGCCATGATATGCTTCACCAGTTCGACAAAATTGGAAACAAACCTTCTCAGAAAATTAACTTTCCCCAAGAAATACTAGACCTCTTTATTGGATCTTGGGAGTGACAAGGTTTGGATTGCTTCCACCCTACTCGGATCAATTCTTACTCCCTCAAGAGACACTATATGCCCCGATAATTTTCCCTCCTTCATGGAAAACAATGATATCTTGGGATTTAAGGAGAGACCAAACCTTCTACATTTCAGGAAAATTTTTCTTAGATGACAACAATATTCTTCATCAGACCTAGAGAAGACTGTTATGTCATCTAGATAGATGACCACAAATTTATCCTTTTCTCCAATGAAGGCGATGTCCATGGCTCGTTGGAAGGTTGCTCCTGCATTCATCAACCCAAATAGATTTTTGGCATACATGAATGTGCCCCAAGGAGTGGTGAAGGTTGTATTTTCTCTGTCTTTGGGCAAGACATAGATCTGATTGTAGCTAGAAAATCCATCAATCATAGAAATCTTCGATGCTCCTGTCACCCTCTGCAATATGTGTTCCATCTTTGGCAGCAAGTAATTTTCCTTCTTAGAGATTCTGTTCAGATTCCTGAAATCAAAACACAGTCTGATTTCTCCACTTTCATTTCTTACTGGGACCAGGTTTGATACCCACTCAGAATATCTCAATGGGACAATGATTTGGGCATCCAATAACGTTTTTACCTCCTTCTCCATAATAGGCAACAACATAGGATTTATTTGTCTTAATTTTTTCCTAAATGGTTTGGCTTCCTCCCTCAATGGGATCTTATGCTCAATAACGTTAGTGTCATACGTCCTGAGGGCTTCATAGGTCCAAGAAAACACATCAACGAATTCCTTTAATAACTCAGCATACTCGGTCCTGTGCTCTCTTGACAGGTTGCTTGAAAATTTAACAAACTTTGGATCTTCCTCTGTACCAATGTTGCACTCAACTACATCAACATCCTCAGTTGGGCCTTTAATCTTTACTGGCACATCGTTCCCATCGAAAAATCTTTCCAAAGGAACTAGTCCCTTAGGAATGTGATTGCTAGGCAGTTGAACAATATAGTGATTAGTAATTTTATTCAAAAATACTTTAGGGGAAGGGTCACCCTCGGAACCATGATCCTGATCAATGTGTAATGCAAAGAACTCATCAATCGACTCAAGAAAATTTGATGATCATCCTTGAACACCTTCCAATGCTTGATATTATCAGGTACATAGGGCCTATATCTTATCTCAACATCATACCTAGGCTTAGGAGGTAGTGTGATATTGAACTAGCTTGCTGAGACAGCTAGAGAATCGACCATGACATTTTCTTTTCTAGGAACACATGAAATGTTGAAATCCAAGAAAAAGTTGTCAACCAGATCCCACACTTCATTTCTATAACTCTTGATCCGAGTGTGTTTGGCCTGATAAGCATTTCTAATCTGTTGGAGAATCAACTCAGCATCCCCGAACACTGCTATCTCCTCAATTCCCATCTGCTTTGCAACCCTTAAGCCCAGAACAAGAGCTTCATATTCTGCCACATTATTGGTAGTTTCAAATTCTAATTTGTATGACAGAGATATGGTTTCTTGACAAGGAGACACAAAATATACTCCAGCACCAACACCTTTCCTAGAAGAAGCTCCATCAAAGAACATCTTCCACACAGAAGTAGTTGTGGGAGGTATTTCTTGAAAATAAACTCGTTTCTTTCTGATTTCAAGAGGAGCTTTAGGAGTATCGATGAGCTGCAACAAGATGGATCCTAAATCAGTATCAAGGGAAAAGATAGGATTATTTGTGGGATCGACTTCATCACTGATAATGTAGGCCAACTAAGCTTCTCTGTACAGTCTCCTATGCTCCCCTCCAAACACTGGAATGGTAGCATATGTGAGGTCCATTTGTAATGTTCCTCCGAGTCTTTTTATCCAAGATCTTGACAATAACATGCCGAACTTGGGAGGAACATCAACCACCACGATATCCATGACCACACTTTTCATGGGAAGCTTAAACAAGGTTACCACCATATCTTTGATGACCCCAAGGCATTGCACCCTCCTTGAATCAAACAAACATAAATCATGATAATATTTTTTGATTTCTAATCCGATTTCTTCCATGAAAGTCTTGGGCATGAGATTATGAGATGCCCCAGAATCCATCAAACAGTTATACAACACCCTATCGTGTATGTTCAGGGATGTGTAGAAGGGAGGGGATGAATGATGTTTGTCTTCTACCATAGATCTAAAATGACTGCGAGCTTTTCATCTTGGAGATTCACTGAGTCTGTGGAATGACAGGGTGGCTCGGGCTGCAACAACTTAGAGAGGGACCTTTTGAAGTCTTCTTGCTTGAATAGCTCTGTAAGGGGGATGGGGATTTTGATCTTCTAAATTTCATGCTCAAAGTTAAATGAGGAAGGGGGCTTCATAATTTATTTCACCTATGGGACAGGGTCTTTTTCTATTGGTGGTGAATTCTAAGCTTTCTTTTATTTGCTAGTGTTTGCTGCGTCTTTAGCAGGCTTCTTTGCTCTGGGAGCTGGATCATGGATGTCAGACTTCCCTTCTTTCTTCTTAGACCTGAGGTTGTATTTAATTGGGATATTATTGGCTTTTTCCCCTTTACTTAACTCATTTATTTGGTTGTTCATGAGGGATTCCTCATATGCAGATTGAGTTAAATGAGGAAATGGGGAGGTGTCTCCAACATAATGGATTTCAAGATCAAGCTCAAGCTCTTCTTCCTCCCTCTCCTCATCAGTAACAAGGTTTTTTTTTAGAGGGGTCTGAATTTTCTGATCATTTCTATCTCTGTCCCTTTGTTTCCTTGGCATGATCTGAGGAGCATTCTTATTCGAACTCCTGAAGTTGCCTCTATTATCAATATTTTGAGGATTTTTGTATGTCTTCTTCCCTTCTAAACATTTTCATTCTAGCTGAAAGTGATTTTAGTAACTTGGTTACTTCATCCATTTGAGTGGGGGGGGGACAGAGGAACTGGAGATTGAGGCTTCAGATCTTCCCCTTCCTCTATCTCTATCAATCTTATTCCTGAGTCAGTCAACTTACAAAATGTTAGACTCTACTTCTAGGGATGCATATTTCATGTGAGCCAAGGATTTATCTCTTCTCTCTCTTAACAGGAGGCAAAAGTCAGGGTCAAAAGCACTGGCATAGGTAATTTTGGTAGAGGCCTCTATAGGCTTTATCTCAATAGGGATTTTATTGTACATCTTGTTGAATCTTTTGGAGAAGTCAGAGATAAACTCTCCCTCTTTTCTCCTTAGGGATCCGAACTCTATGATATAATACATAAAGTCCTTTTTATCCCCCCATTGTCTCAAGAAAGCATCATCAAGATCCTCAATCCCAGTGATGGATCCAGGAGCCAGAGTTATGAACCACTTTTTGGCTTCTCCATCAAGACTATGAAAAAAAATCCTCATCCATATATCTTCTTCTACTATGATATAATAATCCACATAACTATACAAAATTGCAAGGTGCTCCTCTGTGGCTATATCTCCCTCCCCTATAAACTTAGGTAGCTGCTTAAGGTAGCCACCAACTGGGAGGGAATTAAGAGGCTGAGGCAATACCAGGGGGGCATATCTAGCAGCCACTATGGCATGCATTCTGTTTCTAGGAGGATTAGCACCTGCCATAGGGATGATAGGTGTAGGAGAATTAGGAGGAGATGGGGTTTGAACAGGGCATACTAAAACTGAGCTTCCGGGAGGAAAGGGAAACAACAGAGGATATGAAGAAAAGGCTACAAGGATTGAGGGAGTAGGGGGTTCTCTTCGCTTAGTAGCAACCATAATAGGAGGAGGGGTGGTAAACGCCGGGGTAGGAAAATATTCTGAGGCACTGGGTCTAAACTACAGTACAACTTCAGTGGAAAAAAGAGTGACAAAGCTTTATCCCTCCAAACTAAGACTAGGAGGGGAAAACTCAACAAGAACACTCCCAAAATTTAAAATTTGGGAAACTCCAATAGATGGTATAATAGGAGAATGTGAGGCAGATATTGGAGTTTCTATAGGAGGATAGTGAAAATCATCATAAATACCTGGTTAAGCAGTAGAAATACCTTCTCGTAGGGCCTTTCCATTTCTGACAATTTTCTCTGGGTAAGATTCAGGTGTTGCTAAAGGCAGCTGTGGAGTAGACCTCGTGTGTCTGCGTCTAGAAGCCACAAATGAAAAAGTGGAGTCACCAATGGATTCACATCAATGGAGTCACCATGTGCATGCCTGCAATATTTGATGTACTAAGTTTTGATGCACCTTTAGAACCAGTAAGCTTTGTCATTTAATCCCAGGGAAAGTATTCAATTTCATCCCTGACAACGGTGCCATAAATGTTAGCACCAGAAGTCGCCCTTCAGATTGTGGGAAAGGCAAGCCCGATACCCATTAGAGTTTTATGTCACAGGTTGATTATAAAAGGGTCAAATGGACACTGACTCAAAATCATATTGTTTTAACTCAGGAAACCGGACTGGTATGCAAAAGCATATCAGGTCTTGGTTTAAGTTCAGTCAATAGGTTGTAGTAAGGGTGAGTAGAAGGAAGACTTTGGTGAGAAGATGTAAATGTCTATCGAGGACATTGGGTCTTTAATTAGCCCAAGGAGGAACAAGTTAAATGCAAGAACTTCTCAAATTTAAATCTCAACAAAACTTAAAGGAATTATAACAACACTATAATCAAACTTTCATCATAATACAATCATAATAATTCAATTGAATCAGTCAATCATGAACTCTTCCAGCATCATAATGAAACAAGAGATAATAAGAAAGCTGACTGTCATTAAACTAGAATTCTTGAATATAGATACATAACCAGAAGCCAGCGGCTTTACTAAGACTTTACAATACAAGAGCTTTGATATACCATTGACCATAAAATAATATAAAAACTGAGTATTTATACTTAAAACAAGTTGCTCCCTTCAAAAGCCCACTCTGGTTACGGATTCAAGGATTTTCGTCTGCATCTTCTTCTGTTAGATGCAAGATCAGATCGGAATGGGCTTCATAAGAATCCATGATAGGGAACTTTCGGCTCACAATCTTCCCTCCACGACCAGATTTCCCATGCTTTCCATTTATGTGGTGAAACAAGGTTTCAACCACTTTCTTCATTCTCATTAACTAATTTTATTGGGATCAGGATGAGGCCTGACACCCATGAACATTCTAGGCGAACTCACAATCCATTTCAGTCAATTTTGGCACCTCAAGGCCATGTAGCTCTTTTTTTGTAACCAACTTGGGTGCTCCAGCCTTTCGCGCAACTTATTCCCATCGCCCCATGCGACCGTGGGCCGTGACCTCACGCTTATCCCGCACAATATTTCAGGGTTTCACGTTTCAGGAGTTTTAACTCCCCCTAATCTTCGATGTTCCAATGCTTGATCCTGCGAAATGACCCGTCCAGATCAATGGTCGGATCTCCTTCGATCCTGACGACCATGATCATCTCCTCGAATAGCTTCAGCGGTTTGTCGTTCAATCAGGCACTTGCCTTTCATTCAACCCTGCTTATATATGACCCTGGGCTGTGACCACAAGTCCAACTCTCAGGCACATCGTGATTTCACATTTCACGAGTTCATGTTATACTTCATTCTAAAACCTCTGATCGTGAAATCACGATTACTCGGATCGAGTGACATGTGTCTCCTAATTTGGACGGATTATATTAAAGCCATTGGCTTTTCGTGTCTCAGGTTTTCAGGCTATGGATGCACCTTTATGACAAGAACCCTGAACTCTCGATTCCCGATCCTCTAAAATTTGTCGACGTCAAATCAACGACCCTCGACTCCTCATGATTGGATGGCCCAGATCTTCCCTTCCGCGAATCGAGATTTCACGATCCTTGCTGAACAATTTTACAACATTTGAACCCCTGATTTCCGTGCTCGCTTGCCTTCGAAAACACTGAACTTGCTCACTCTCTTGATTTGAGTCCATATTAGATCACTCTCACTGATGTGACTTGTGACAATGAAGACTTGGACGACATGAATGGGACTTGGGAAAATGAAGGCTCAATAACAAAGGTAAAGAGAGAAGTGATTGACCTAAGGGAAAACATAAAAGATCAGGGCCGATATCTCTCAGGAAATTTCGACAAGGATAATCGATCAATCAAAAGGATGAAGGAAAACAAAAGAAAAATACACATCGGGAGGAAAAATATATGTTCGGGTCTGCAAAAAGGGGAAAAGACAGGCAAAATCAAAGACTTAGGAAAAAAAAACACAACTCGCAAGAACATGACAAGATTAAGTACTAACAACTAGAATATTTGTTTATATAGCATACTTGAGAAGAGAGTTGATTTCTGTAGTAATTTTCGTCTATTGTGGTTTACCCTAGCCATAGAGATATTTTCCTCGTAACAGAATTGGTGACCATACTAGGGATTGAATCTTCTTTCTTAGGGTTTAGAGTACTTTTCTCCTTATATTTCTCTCGTTTCTATGGTGTTTCTTGTCGCATCATTGCTTGACAACTTATGTTCACTTTGGGTCTGAGCTTTCATCCTTTCTCCCTTGCTTGGCCTTGTTTTGAAACATATACGTGCTTTTTTCCTTGACAGTCACGTACATATGTAGGTTGTCCCTGTACAAGCTGCGTATATATGCTCTATTTTCCCAAACAGTTGTGTACATTAGTTTTACTAGCTTGTTTTCTTGTTTTGGTGGTTGTTGGGTGGGGTTTGGTGGTTGTTGAGCCTTCTTAGGTCTCTGTAGTTCCTATTAAGTGCTTGTGGGATGACAGGAAACCTATATTTGGTTGAATTTCTGGGCGAAGTCTTTCTCATCATATTTTCATTTTGATTGTCCTTGTACATTGGGCTGGGAGTTTGGCTGCTTGGTATCCTGCTTGAGTTACCTCTTTATATACACATTATAGTTTATATATCAAGCTGATTTCCAGTCCATGGATTTTCATTTTTATTATATTGAAAATACAAAAAATAGGCATTTTGCTTTGCTTGGCATTTTGGTCTTTTTGAGTCCTTGTCATTAGCTTAGTGCATGTAATGAAAGATTACATTTTTACTTCAGAATTGCAGAGTTGGAATTGAAAAGTGCATTGGATTTTAGAAGCATATCATTCATTGAAAGTTAAAGTTAGGACTTTGCATTATTTTCATATTTACTTTTCTTGCAGATTCATAATATCACGAGTTTCACTACCATACCTTTTTGAGTAATCACGACCACTAAAATTAACGCTATAATTTCAAATTGATTAGTCACAATTTTATTTTCTAGGGTACACAAACTAGCTTAGGATTTAGTGCCTTGGAATAGGATTTGTGAGTAAACTTCTCCAAGGAAATTAAATCAACATATGTGTCTGAGAAAGGGACTAGAGAAATCCATTGTATAATTGGTAATATCAGGAGGCTCTGCTCATGCCGTAGTTAATCATGAGGTCGTGTGAAGTCAGTTGAAGAGATATCCCCCTGATACCTTCCTATTGTCAGAGATATTTTTGGGGATCTATTCGTATCTGGGGATCTTGTTAGTTCCTTTACCTCTGTGAGAGGAAGTATGTTCAAGGTTTCAGGCTTTTCTACCCTGCCCATACTGTGGACCTGACTTACGACTCCTCACCTATGCATCGATTATACAAGGGTTTATTAGTTTCTTGACTTAGATGTCTCATAGGTTACTTACAGGGGTTATTCTGCAGGTATTCTAGGTTAGATAAGGTTTGGACAACACACAACCTTTATGGAGGATTACCTCTCTGAGGGGATCTGACCGATTAGTTGTTAAGCCCACGAGGGCCCTTATAAATAATTTTGTTACCTATGATATTTAGCAGGGAGTCTCAGGACCCTCTTGGGTGAGACATACCTTCTTTAGGGAGGGAGGCCACTTAGCCACTTTACCCCATTTGTATGCATATTGGTCATTTGAATTTTTTTGTTCTCTTTGATTACTAGTTGGCCTTAGGATATATTTTGTATCTGTAGAGTCTTAAGTCATCGTGGAGTTGGACCAGCCTCCCCGCTGGTTCCATCGCTTGTTACAGTTCCCATGGTATTTTGAGTATTTTCCTTATAAAAGGCATAGGGTTATTAGGCATTGTACACACACCTCCATCGCTTAGACTTGTGATTCTACAAGGATGAGTACTGAACCTAGTCTTCAGAACAATCAGATCCCTTCGACTCCCACACCTACTATAGTTAATGGCACCCCTTCGAATCCTACAACCTCAGTGGTTGTAATGTCGGAGGCACCTATCATTACTATGGATCAACCTATAGTGAATTCTCAAGCTACCACCTCAAACCCTTTTGGGTCTCTTGGTCACTCACCAGGCTATAATGTTCAGTCCATCCCTATGGCTTCTAGTCCTTTTTAGTATGGTATTCCCAACTTTACTTGATAGTTTTCGAACACCATCCCAGTGGTAGGCCTTGATGATAGCATTGGGCTTGGGGGTAGTACACCTCCTTACACTCCTTTTTCATTTGGTGGTTCTCAAATCCCTCAAACGACTCCTAATATGGGAGGCATTCTTGGTTTTAACCCTGGGTCTAATCCTCTTACCTCTAGGTGGAGAAACCAACCCAGTGGACAAGATTTTGCTCAAGTTCCATCATATATCCCTACCTCCTTGGTGCATATTATGAACAATACATTTGGCATGAAGAATCCACCTCTATCCTATGGATTCCCACCCAGAGGAGGTCAGTTTCACGCTTTGGGCAACCCCCAACCTGGAGCCAATCTGGCTAGGGGAAATTTCTATAACCCTTAATAGAACATTCCTACTGGAATGATGCCCAACCCAATTTATATGAATCAGCCCAGAGGAGGGCCTTATAATC
Organism: Picea sitchensis; assembly: GCA_010110895.2. Lineage (NCBI taxonomy): Eukaryota > Viridiplantae > Streptophyta > Pinopsida > Pinales > Pinaceae > Picea > Picea sitchensis. The sequence continues at coordinate 16,713 of SNQJ01S0079129.1, read as the reverse complement.
CTAGACAGGGCCATGGTGCTTAGCAGAACCCTGGATGGGCTGTAGTTCCTCATGCACAATATTTCCCAGGAGCTTGAGGCCATATGCCACAACCCCGTCTCCCTTTTCTAGCCATGCTTAAATTTTCTGAATTATCTAAGTTAATGAGCGACCATGTGATTCATGATCCTACATGGCCCCCTGTCCCCACCAAGCTTCCTTTGGACATCCTGAATTTTGAAGGTAATAATGGAGAGGATCCTGGTGATCACGTCACTACATTTCACCTTTGGTGCTCATCGTATTCCCTTAATGACAATTCTATTTGATTAAGATTATTTCAACGCACCCTCATCAGAGTTGCTGCGAAATGGTATATTGAGCTACCTAGGGGGGCACATGGTACTTTTAGTCAGTTGGTGCTCGTCTTCCTTAACCAATTCCATTTGCCCATTCGTTATGATGCTGGCTTAGAAATAATGTTGACTTTATGCTAGGACACCACCACTCATATCTCAGATCACATCCAGGAGTGGCATAGACCGAAGAGGTTGATTAATACCCCTATACCCTCAGCCTTTATTTTAGAATGGTTCCTTAAGTATTTTCACGCTCCTGTCTTGAAGGACATTGCTACTTTCGTTGTTACCACTGAGGAACAAGCGATATTTAGAGCCTAGTATCTAGACATGATATATGCTTAGTCTGGGATCTTATACCACCTTCTTCCGAATGCACCACAGTCAAATTACAACCCTAGACAAAAGCTCGGGCCTCATGCCGATGGAATTGTAGGTACCACCAATGTAAATTCCACAGACTCAGTGAAAATCCATATGAAAGAGTTGTATCTAAACCAGTTTGCAGGAGGGCCAGCTTCGTCTATGTAGTGTCCCCAAGGCCGAGCCCCATCACAGATCATGTTTTATGCAAAGAATTGT
>SNQJ01S0079129.1:0-12074 GCA_010110895.2 Picea sitchensis | reverse complement strand
CTTGCAGAGACAGTGTAAGTTGCACTGAAGACAGTGCTAAAATAAGGGGAGGGGGATTGTAGTGTCCCCAAGGCCGAGCCCCATCACAGATCATGTTTTATGCAAAGAATTGTAAATGTGTTCTATAGGCTGGTGAGCCAAGTGTTGTATAAGTTGTAGGCTTATGTGTTTTGTTAGGCCAGGGAGCCTAAGTGTTGAAGGCTAGGAGCCTGTTGATGTACTTGTATGTATGCAGATCAATTAACAAAATATAAACACCGCCAGTGCAGACTGACCACGATGAATGAGTGAAGGGGGACTGAGTGTCCACAGAGTGGGCAAGGAAATAGGGGCTGGAATATGGGAAAGGGGCTGAGTTATGAGCCTAGGGGCTTAAGCCTGGGAAATAATATTTTAATATTATTTCCAAAAAGAACCATGTGCATATTATTTTATTCTAAGTCCTTTTGGAAGGACATGTGATTTACCAAGTGGTGGGAGGAAGGCATATAGATGGAACACATGCAGTTCCTAGGGTGACAAGTGTCAACCCTGGTGCATGCAAATAAAATAGATGAAGAAATCCATGAAGGTGGTTAGCATCCATTCGATCTGATTGTCAATGCGAGAGCCATGTAAGCCAGTCTGCAAGAGACCTGCGTGTAATCCTGTTACAAGAAAGGAAAGCCGTAAAGCCTGTGTTGTCCCTAAGAAATCGTGTACACCCATGTCCCAAGTGGTGAGTCTGTGTCTGTTCTAGGCAAACCCGGGAGCACATTTCTTGAACCAGAACCCTGTGTTGAACTCGAGTGGAAGAATCCTTTGTTGTTCGGGGAAAAGCTGAGCTAGCCTGTGCATGGAGCCTGTTCGAAAACATCACCATGAGATCACCCTGTGATTGCTAAACCGGTTAGGGAAGCCTTGTCTGTGTTTCCCGTGGATTGTTGTGACCACACAGTACTGGACTATGTGAGGCTTGTTGGCCTGTCAGCGACTCCTCCAGGTGAGAGAGTGCACAAAGGGAGAAGAGAACTCTTAGAAGGAACCCTGTAGCTGCTACAGAGCCCGAAGAATTCCGGTCCAGTCTATTCCTGTAACCCAAGGTAAGGGAGATTGGCAGCCGAAGGACTGTCTAGGTGATAGAGAAGGTGCACTCTCCTGGGGTGGAACATGCATGTGGGGAATGAGGGTCTGTGAGCAGTGAGCGTGGGAGATTCCTGCGAGAGCTTTCTTTCTAGTGGATGTGTATGTGCTATTTTTCCTGTAATCTCAGTCTAGCCTAGGATTCCTTGCCTCAGGGTGGAGCTCAGTCCCAGCTCGGGGGTGACCCACTGTTGAGCTGATGAAAAGTGTGGTCTAAGGTTGGGAGGTTCGTGGAAGGCCTGCACTTGGTTGGTGAATTCTACAGTTGTTTAAAGATAAGTATCTGAATTATGTTTGTATCACATTTGGTATGACTGTGCTGTTATGTATCATGTTTTCCACTGTGTAAAGGAGTTACTGTCGACTTCTATGGCTTGTTTAATTGTAGCAGTAACTTATAAATTTTACTCTAAGAATTAAGTGTGTTTAATTGTGTTAAATGCATGAGCTCATAATGTCTATACGAATTATGTAAAATTCCATGTATAGAAGGGTAACTGAGAGGTTTGGAAACCTCGGTAGTGAAAAGGTACACTACAGTCTGTGTCTTCCAACCCCACTCAGTCGGTGGATGTACACTTCGTGCAATCGTTGGCCAACCCAAATGGTAACCAACAACCAGGTGGGAATAAGAACAAAGGATGTAACAACCGTAAGGGTGGGAAAAATGGTAATAAACCCCAGGACAATGGTAATAATGAGAAGATGAATAATAATGATGGAGAGGGAAAACACAAATGATGTAAGATGAAGTTTCCCTGTAAGCTTTGCACAAATTATCACCTTACCCATTTATGCACAAAACTTATGGAAGCTGCGAGGCTATTATCTCTACCTCCCGCCGTGCTGATGAATCCATTCACACATAACAAGCACATGGCCTCAAGTTCCTCAAACACCGGAAATGTGACTGGTGGGAGTCAAAACCCGCTATTGCAATATGGAAACCATTTTTGTATCAATATGGTCGATGAGAAATTTATTGTAGCCACTCAATCTCGAGATTATAGCTCTTCACAAGCTATTTCTAGTCTAGAATCTCCTCCTCCTCCTCCGGAGATGACTTTAAAGATTGAAAAACCAGGGCCACTGCCTCATATTCCAAACAAAGTACTCAAGTGCTCTACCCATAATCCAAATTCTAGAGCCACCCATAACTACTCTATGGTTGAGGATCTGGGTCAAACCCCTTGTGCGATGTCGACTTTGGAGGTACTCTAGACGTGTCCTTCACAGAGGAATAACTTACTATCTACGTTAGGAGTTCTAGAACCTAGTGGCTCAAAAGATATCAAGTTTGACATCACAGATGTGAATCTTTGCTTTCCTTACAATGTGGCTTTCCAAATCCACATGGAGTACTCAAAGTATACCATCAAACGTGTCGTTGTTGATGGAGGCACTGCTACATGTGTGATGTCCCTGATCTGTTGGAAAGCTATCAATTCTCCGACTCTTTCCAAGTCATCAAACATGTTGATTTCTTTTCACGGTCATTCCTTCTGCCCTCACGGTATCCTCCCTGCCTTTCTAGGCCATTTAGGTGGGAAGAAGGTAGAGGTAGAGGTCGAGGTAGTTGATGTGCCTATTTGATTATAACTTGTTACTAGGATGCAATTGTACCTATTCTATGGTCTCCATTGTATCATCCATCTTCCATACTCTTTGTTTTCCTCATGAAGGGAAGATCGTGATGATCGAATAGTTATCCCTTGCGTACTCTAGTCCTAATGCATCTATTGGACTATCGATCCCTATGATCGACAATTCTTAGCTGAAAACTGAGAATATCAATGTTGGAATGTATTCTTCCCTTATGGGTACTTTCGACTTCACGGCACCAAGTCATCACATTTATGCCATGTCCAGTAGGCCTATTTCGATCGGGAGGTCCATTCCTTTCCGCACTTCATATTTTAACGATCCTTGGACCCTACCTTCCTCCACTGCGTCTTGTGAGGGTCAGCCACATATTGGCATTATATGACCAACCTATGTTAGTCATGTTGGAGATGGGTCAAAAACCTCTGATAGTCATGTTTAAGACCAACAACTAGCCACTGCAAGTCATGCTAGGGGCACAAGTCTAGTCATTGCTAGTCACACTGCACATACATCACCAACCTCTGCTAGTCATGTTGGGGATTCATCACCAACCTCTGCCAGTCATATTGGGGATTTTCTACTAGCCTATGAAAGTCATACTGGGAGAATGTCACCATCCACTACAAGTCATACTGAGGGCATTCATTCAATTAAGAGGCCTAGATGTGTAAGGCATAAGCCCAAGTTCCTTTGTAGGCTTTGCAAATGAGATCACCTTACTCGTTTGTGCCCTGCTACTACTGTGGTAAAAGAAGCATGGTCCTTTCCTGTGGTCCCTTCAGGTTCTGAGTCATATTTGGCTTCCCAACCTTCTTTGGTTGATACACCATTCATGTTGATGCAATATTCGGCTAACACACCTCTTCCTTTAGGGGCTGATGCATCTCTTGACCTTGTTTTATCACATCCTATTCAACCAATGGTTGAAGAAGTGGTCATTCCGATGCAATCTTTGGCCGATCCCACTCTTATCTTGGAGAGTGACAAGCCTAAGGAAGTGCCATTGTCGATGCATTCTTTGGTCAATCCCACTCTTATTTTGGAGGGTGATGCATCCTTCGACCATGTCCTTAGCATTTATAGTTTTGTACCTTCTTCACTAGGGAGCATTCCAATCTCTTCGAGTATTCTCCCTCCAAGTCCTAGGGTGGTTTCCTTTGATTGGAGTGATCTTGTAGAGCCTCAACTTCCTTCTTCTACACCCGTCTATATAAGGGGAATTCTTCGATATATTGTAGATAAGGTAACCTTTGCAAGTATTTTATCCTCCTTGACTTGGAAAGCTTTGGGTTTTCCCAATCTTGTGTCAGCTCTTGGTATGTTGATGACCTTTCATAGAAGTCCTACATAGGATCCTTGGCCTCCCCCATTATATGCTTCTTAGAACAACATCCACAGGTTTGATTTAATCTCTTTTCCGACTCATCTAGAAAATGAAAAGATTTTCGAGTGATTTGTCCCTTTCACATTCGTTAAATTGGACTTGAAAGGTCATGAGTCTTAGTTAAGCTCTTTTTCGACTCATTTTCAAAAAGTGAAAATATTGTCAATTGATTTGTCCCTTTCATGCTCGTTAAATTGGACTTGAAAGGTTGTGAGGCTTAGTTAAGTTATTTTCCGACTCGTTATAAAAAAGTGAAAAGATTGTCAAGTGAACTTGTCTCTTTCACACTCGTAAATTGGTTTGAAAAGACATCTATTTTGCACAAGTTTATTCCTTTTCCACACCAAGTATACTAAAGGTCATAAAAAAGGACATTTTTTGGCGTTAAGTTGTGATTTTATCTCATGCCCTTGCTTGCAGTATTGAGCCTATAGCCAGTTCTCGATTTGCATTATAAACAGTTTTCCTTAGCATTATTTGCATCCTCAACCAAGCAGACTCTTGTTTATATCCTTCACAATTTGACACTCTATACCTAGGAGGGAACATTCCCCCGAGTGTCCATCTCCCACATGCATTTCCCTGCATTGAGCATAGGTACGTTCCACTACTGGAACTAGTTTTTCTTACTTGCGACACTCGTTTCCTTCTCTGTATCATAGAATTCATTTGTCTATGAAAAAAAAATAAAAGACAGGCGAGAAGAGAGTATTATCTTGTATTGGCAGCAGTCGTGTCACCTTTGAACATAGCACAAAGTTATTGAGTCCATTTTTCATCATAATTCTAGTATTAGCATGGCCTTAGGAAGCTGAGCTCATTACAGAGTCTTATCTACTGACTGGTTACTCTTCCAGTCCCTATAGAGAGTTTATTGATGCCTCCTACAACTTATGGTTTCATCATTGGGTTTATGCTACTAGAGTCCTCCATACATCTCATGCTCTTGTTCAAAGGAATTCTATCAACCTGTGTCGGACACTCCTCATAACTCTCTACTTTGCATGACAACCATATCCTTAGTTTGTCTCAAAATCACATGATACTGTAGTCCTATCATGAACCTTGGCCCTACTTTCATCAATTTTAGGTAACCTTGAACCCAATAGTTGACATTTCATCATTGGTCATTGACTAGGTGGTTTCCCTTGTGTTCGACAGCAAGACATCTATTCACACATTGGGGTTCATGCAATGTCTTGGATGCCATTAGCCTTATTAGTGGTTTCCTCATCTTTGTCAGTAGTTTTCATCATTGCCTTCTATTTAGAGGGTCTTTTTCGTGTACCTCTTGCACTTGGCACACATGAAAGACATATAGGGTCGTTGGTTCGTGAACATGTTCTTCATCCGATTTCCACCAAATCAAGAAGATACTTATTTGTACCTCGTGATGACTAATGAGAGATTCCTTAATGCTCTCCTTTTAGTGAGTCTCCTTCCATCAACTTCAGCTCATTTATTCTAGATATAGAACCTAGATCCTTATGAGTACCTTGGGGCTTGCAGTGATTAGTGGCAGGCTCTCTTGCCATCAACAATTGGGAATACATCAATGTGTCCTGATCGATGAATTCTTCAGGTGTTCGACACCAACTCCTTTATTCACACTTGTAATAATGTACTCGGTGCCTTGATATCTACTTTCATTATTGGTAGGTTGTCTCACGTTTGTTAACGGTATACATCAATGACCGATAATCAAACAATGTCTCATTGTGTTTGACCTCAACTCCTTTATTCACATGACGTAGAATTGCACCTTTGGCGGATTTTGTAGAAGACATCACTATGTGGCCGCAACTTTCCTAAGTTGTTGCTTCCTTTTCATTGGACCAGTACCTATATGACTTCGGTGATTATTGGAGATCAGATTGTACTCCATTGTATATAGATATATTCAGATTGGTTTTGATATTGGTTCTACTGGGCCTTGTTCGTGACTATGACAACTATTGGCATATAACCACATTTGTATTTTCCTATTCATGGCCACAGACACTAGTTTTGTATATTTTCACATGGATCTATAGTGTAATTTTATTGGCAGCCATGTATGCAAAGTCAGTGTAGAATGTAATGAGCAAATAGTTCGTCCAAATGGTTCCCTACCACTCCACTTCTGGGTTGTTTATAATGTATTTCGACCATCGCATATACTCCTCTGACCTCACGCATTAGGGGGCATCTATTATAGCAAGATTTGTCTCACCCTATGCAATCTTGACCAGAAGGCCTTTTTCCATTTCCCCATGCAGACTTATCTTCCTTGTTTATAAAATCCAAATCTAAAAATAAATATTGCACACTATACAACATGCGTATACGTAGGTTGCTCTACTGCAACCCACACACATCGGTATGTTTGCCAGAAAATGAAAATTAATGTCAGTTTTCCATGTCACGATAAGAGATCTATGATCCTTGGCCTTCCATATACTGGAAACATTCTGAATCAACCCTTCAGTTCCATTGTGAAGGATATAATTAGGCCAATTCCGAGGTATGGAAAAGGAGAAAGAATTCAACTTTGAGAGCAAAGTTACTCTGGAGAAATTATTTACTTCATATTGAGTCTGCATCCATTTGTCCTTTATGCCTAAACACAATGTTCATCCCCCAAGCTCTTCCCTTATTGATTGATAACATCATTGTTTCTCTCTTATGAGATTGCCTTTGGTGGAGGATTGAAGCAGTGGAGGCCCAGCTGGAAGGAGCTTAGTTTCTCGATTCTGGACTGTTCCGAAACAGAAGTCTGTAAGATTTTCACTTCTGTTGACCATATATTAATAGAAATAATATTTTCCTGTCCAATTGATATTTTTCAAATATATTGAATTATTATTCCATGGGCGTATTTGTCATTTTTATTAATGGATTATGTTATTGAATGTGATAACATTACATAATATCACCATATGATTTCTTTGCTTGGTTATTGAGGACTAGTTGTAGGCCTATTGCTTTGGGTCAAGTGTTAAACTATGGACTTCATCGAATGTCTAGATGAGGTAGGCCTTTTATCTTCTCTTGCTAGCATGTTTTTTTATATAACATACTTGAGAAGAGAGTTGATTTCTGGAGTCATTTCTGTCTGTTGTGGTTTACCCTAGCCATAGAGAGATTTTCCTCATAACAATCACCATCACTCCTTGAGGAATTCCAATATGATAGAACACAACATCTCAATTCCATCCCCTATCAAGAAGCATAAGAGGTCTGGGGTGGATGAGCTACGAGGAGAAATGAAAAAAATCAAACCTCCTACATTTGATTATGAGCACAAGAAGGATGAAGATGCAGAGACATGGCTGCAGGGCATGGGAAAGTATTTTCAATTGGATAATTATTCTTCTCATGCAGAAGGAATAATTTCCATCTATAAACTCAAGGGAAAGGCATCCATGTGGTGGGACCAACTTGTGTAGGTGTAGCACATTAAAGAAAAAAATGTTACTTGGAATGAATTGAAGAAGTATTTCGAAAAGAAATACTTGACTAAGAGATACTATGACAAGAAAATGAAAGAGTTCTTTGAACTTAAGCTTGGGAGTATGACCATTGTAACATACCCACTACCTATTTCAAATTTTTCTGGTCCTCTGTCGGACTCGAGCCCTTAAATAACCTTGGAGACCCAATGCAAACTGGCTCTTTCTTTCTTCTCCATTCTCATGCGATCATGGGTCGTGACCATGGTCCAATTTGAACATAGTGCCTATTCAGATTTCGCGATCTTCCGATCCCCGATGTGTCCCTAGCGCATTATCCCTCTAGGCTAAGCCTGTGATCCACATGACCACTACCCCGTGTTAGCGATATTTCTTGCTAAAGGGGTTTAGATATCAAAAGAATGGGTTAAAACCCACTTGTCCAAAGTTTCGGGCGATAATGCGCCCATGGTAAGCAGCAAGCAAGACCGGGCAGTCCAGATTTGCGCGCCTAGATCGACGGCGCACAACGAATTTCGAACCCCCCTTGCCTTTCGATCTTTAAGCGAAGGGGGGGGGTCCGAGATCGGGGGCGCAGCTCTCCGACGGTTCAGATTAGCGCGCCCGGATCAACGGCGATGAAGAGCATTTCGGACCCCCCCCGCCCTTCTACCTTTAAGCGGAGGGAGGGGGTCTGATATCCCATGTGCAGCTTCCCGACGGCCAGGATCATAGTGCCCAGATCAACGGCGCTCGCGTAGTCCCGCTCCTCTCAGCTGCCCTGTGTTTAACCAGTGTGGGCCCTCCTCCTGTCATTTCATTCTTCCTTCCGCCTTCCCCTGCTGTCGTGTGTCATCCACTCACCTCTCCTCGGTGGTCCTCGTGGCTCTCCTTTCTCCCACCATCCACTGATTCCCTGCCGCGTGTCCCGCTTCCTTTCCACATTCGTTTCTCACCCAAAGGCGAGTTCGTTCCCCCGTCTTCTCCCCTTCTACCTAGGTGTCCTCCGCCATGGTTCATCCTCTGTCACCCCTCTCTGCCATCACACCTACCATGCACCATGTCCTCCACGCTGGCCCCAATGTCCGTCTCTCAAGATATCCAGTTATTCTAGGTGGCAGCGCGAGAAGTCATCCGGATCCCGAAGTGTTGAGTTGGTTGGGCCATTATCAATCCCAAGAAGCAGTTATTGAGGCATTTGAGGGTGGTTAGACATCGTATACGCCATAATGGGGACGTCCTACAATGAATTAAAAGCGCGTCGATTCGCCGATGTAACTGTTAGAAGATCGATCGCGTCTGCCATAAGTTGCACGGTTATTCAAAGATTGCGGCTGCAGAGTGTCAGAAGCCATGCAGACGCAAAGCCTTCAATGCATTTTCTTGGTTCCGCTGCTGTTGTAGTTTTGAGTATATGTAGGCATTTTTGCCATTTTGTATCAATCGATGGTAGAGCTAAGCTCCCGACTGTAATTTCAGCGACATTCTGGTTTCCTAGATATGCCTCTGTGTTTGAGACTTCTTGGTTTATAACAAACAGTTTCCTTTCTTTTCCATCTTTGTTTCATCTTTGCTAGAGGGTTCACAGTGAAGGATTCACGTGGACTTAACGATCTTGTTGCGATAAAGGATTTGTTGTGGCATCTTTGTATTCTCTGGTATATGTGTTTGAATGTAAAAGGATTTTGTGTTTGAACGCACCTCTTCTCTGGTCTGTGATGAACCTGATGTTTATTGTGGACCACTGCGCTTTCTTGTATAAGTCTTCCACCTGCTCACCCCTTTACTACGACTCACTGTTTGGAGTTTATCAAGACCTCATTCGTTCATGCATGCCTGGTCTGGTTTCTAAGTTGAGATTGTGCTGTTTCGAGTTTCCCTCCATTTGATCAACCTTAAAACAAATCGTGACATTAAACTGATGGGCTTCGGGCTCTGCTCCTGCTAGCAATCTAGGAGTGACTTCCGAACGCCAACACCCCGGGACCGTCGTCAAACCTCTACGTCGAGGTTTTGGGGTTTTCGATGTTGATGTGCATACACCCACGGGATTCACAATTCTCCGATACACGACGCGCCTGTACTTTAGCTAGACCTCCTGGCTCAGCCCTAGTTCACGTGATCATTATCCCGTGTCCACAACCTTACCCTGTCGGGGTTTCACGTTTCACAGTTTCAAAAGGGGTAAACACCACATCCACGGGATTCCCGATATCTCGATGAACCAAACACTGAGGGATGGTTTCCCTTGTCGAGACTTTTCCGATAACTCTGATCTCCTCCATGCGTCCCTCCAAATGGATGGTCCAGATCCTTGTCGGGGTTTTGGGACTTTCGATGCCCTAGTTCCTTCGACCTCAGGAATGTCGATTTTCACAATTTTTCGACTCTCGTCAGATCTTCGACACCTGTCCCTTTGAGTGGACGGCTTGGATTATGTCGGGGTTTTCACCTGGGACTTCCCCATCCTCTTGTCCCTAGAAATGTCGATTTCTCGATGCACCAAACGTCGATGGCGCTTTATCTCTGCCACGTGTCCTCTGCCAACGAACAGTCCAAATCCTTGTTGGGATTTCGAGAATTTTGATGTTCCGTTTCCTTCGACCTTAGAAATTCTGATTCCCCGATTTCTCGACTCCTCGGGATCTCTTGACATGCGTCCCAAATAATGGGCGGTTTTGATCTTGTCAGAATATTTTGCTTCAGGACTTCACAGCTTCGGTTGCCAAGATCACGGGCTTCAACCTATGAAACCTTGATACACGATCCTACGTGTAGATCCGATGGTTCTCCTGCAACCCAGATCCAACGACTACCTTTTTCCTCACTCCTCGCATCTCGTGACTTGGAGTACCAAATGCTTGGACCCTTACCCTGCGAACCTCTGAGTTCACGAGATCCTTGGATCTCTGCCACTTGTCCTCCTCGGATGGATGGCTCTGATGCTCTCGTGGCTTCACCATTCATGACTTGGAGCATCCAACATTTGAACTCCTACCTTGCGAACCTCCGAGTTCATGAGTTCCCTGGATCTCTGCCACTTGTCCTTCTCGGATGGACGACTCTGATCCTCTTGTGGCTTCACCATTCGTGACTTGGAGCATCCAATTTTTGGACACCTACCTCACGAACCTCTGAGTTCACGAGTTCCCTGGATCTCTGCCACCTATCCTCCTTGTATGGACAGCTCGGATCCTTTTGGCCCCTATTCATGAGGCTTAACCCTCGTCTATCTCCCTATGGATCTAACGACTGTCGGGTTTCCTAGCTAAGATCTGACAGTTCAGATCGATCCCGATGCCGCGCCCTTTCCTACTGCTCTTTGGACGTGGAAAAACCAATGGTCCAGATGTTCTCATGGAGCCTGGGGGTCTACGATTCAGATTTCCTCGCTATTCATGAAGATAGAGGAAAAAAAAGGGTTAATGGAAAATAACGTCCTTGTTTATTCCTTCGATTTAACGATCATGAATGACCACAGATTCCCTGACAGGATCTCATCCATTGATCAATACTTATCCCTACACTGCTACTTCGAGATTTTAAAAGGGTCAATCCTCTTTATACAGGGTTGTTAAGACTTGCACATTCAAGTCCTTTTTCCAGGTTCTTGGTAAACCTTTCCAAGGAGGGAGATCTCTGTGAAGAGGTCTCTCTCAGGGCATTCTTGGAGACAGATTAGGGGAAACAAATTCCTGAGAGCGGACTGGAAGTCGGACTTGTTTCAACTTATGCATAATTAGATTCATTTATCAACATGAGCCATGCATGGTTTTCCTATTATAAACATATACAACTACTAATACTGATCAAAATACCATATAGACCTTCTTATAATGAAAAACATTCATATTTTCACAACTTATGAGCATAATTATCAGAATACATATATTTCTAGATGCCAGAGGCAAAACACTTATCAGAAATAACACCAAGTTTTATGCCACTGCTGAGATGGGTGCTCATTTCCACCCAACCGTAGGCGTACCGACTCCTAGCAGATTTACCACTAGCCACCCCCGAGCTGAGACCACGATGCTGTCGAGACTGCATCTCTTCGTTTGCCAGTGACCAGGAGTGAAGGTTGCAATCCTTCCTCTCTACTATCACTCACTCTAAGTAAAAACTGCTAGAGTTCCCCTCGCGTCTTCCCCCTTCCATCACTTCTTCCATATGCCTTATCCTCTTGCGAGGTTGTGTGTGGCATGATTACCCTCACCCTGATCAGGCCTGATGGCTCTACGGATGGGCGGTTCACCATCCCATCCCTCATCAAGCCGCCTGCCTACCAGCCTATGAGAAATTAAATTTGGGGGCCAACAAGCCACTTTTGGTTCTCCAGGCCAATGGAGTCCAAATATGGTATTCATTCAGGGTGGAAGTTAACACCACCTTTTCAAGATCCTTCCACCACCATCGTGGTCTCTTTTCTACACATCCCCTCTCAGCAGTCCTACAATAAATTCAAAATGTTATTCACATTTATTGACCTCTTCCTGCAGGTCCATTTACATCACATATTCATACTTATT
>SNQJ01S0079127.1:40814-71051 GCA_010110895.2 Picea sitchensis | reverse complement strand
AGAGCCACTGTGACCAAGATGCAACCTGTACTCACTACCGATGATTTTGACTTCATCATAGTATCCCTAAACAATGCCTCGCAGGAAATCATGGAGAAACAAGAAGCCAAGCAGGAGGAAATGTATGACAAAATTTAGGTCGAACTCTGAGGGGTACAATAGGTGCTTTAGTCCAATCATGCAGTGTCCACTATGCCCCTTCCATCAGGAGAACCAGAGTTGGGAGATGAGCCATCCCAACTCCGTCGACTAGCTGATGCAACTAAAGATCGCCTTCGTCGAGCACAAGAAGAAACAGAACAAGCCACCTAGGCCTTGAAGAAAGTGCAAGGAGTAATCGTATAACAATGTTGACTTGAAGAGCAAGAGAAGGTCTCTCTCCAGATGAAGTTTGAAAAGGAGAAAGCACATATTTGACAAGAAAAGGAACATTTTCTCACAGAGCAACTCAAAGTGAAAGAAGCAGTCAACAGAGCACTTCACTCTGTGACAGGCTTAGAACCATAGGGAGAAGACCAAGTCACGCATCAAGTAGAGCATCTCACAGAAGCTATCTAAAAGCTACAGCAACAAATAGAAGAATTAGAGCTCCGCACAGTGCCCGACACTCCGCAGGATGTAAGGGATCAAAGAGAAGCAATTGCTCAAAGCGTAGTTGAAAGAATCAAGGGCCTCTCCATGGAATGTAAGAAATTGAGTGATTGCAGTGCCTAGACATATGAGTGACTCACTGAGAATATAGAACTGAAGACACTGGAGTCACAGCTCCAAGAGGCGAAGTATCAAGAAGAAACAATATAGGCGCAGTTGAAGCCCCTGTCAGTTGTTGAAAGAATGAAGCGATCCCAAGAATAGTGCAATGCTCAACAACAGGTCCATGCCATTTAGAGCAAAGTCATGGAAGTGACTTAGAGGCTCCAACCTATACAAGATGAGGCTTACCAACTGTTCACAGAGATCGAAGGTTGAGGAGTAGAACTGGAGAAAGTTGTCACTGTAGGTGAACAATGCTCGAGATTTTTGAGGCAGAATTATCTAGATCATAGTGACTTGGGACAAGTCACAGGTGAGTGTTGGGGGCATGTTGTCCCTTGACCAAGTTTTGAGGATCCTTGGTCATGTTGGACCTATTATTGGAACTTCGATAGGTTGTCGAAGGTGGAGCGCAGGATGAAGAGGATATCGTGGGATCTCATCCCCTTTTAGGGCCCTTTTTGGGATTCAGGATTATGTAACGGGTATGGGAATGTCAGCCCATGGGTTTACCCATGTTTAGGCCCATTTTGTAATGTATAAATAAGTAGTTAGGAAATGTAAGAAGAGGCCACAATGTGTTAAGTTCTGAAGTTCGATCTATGTGATCGAAAGTGCTAAGTGTTGAGTAGAGATTTATTTTGTGCATATTGTATAAGGCTTGCAGAGCTCAATTCAAGCGAGTGTAAGAGATTGAGAAGAGGCTTAGTGTTGTAGCCTAGCCTCGGGAAGGAGGATCTAGCGAGGTGCGTAGATCTCATGTCCTCTGCGGAGTAGGGTTTTTGTGGCTCTGTGCATGTAACTGATTGAAGAAGCTAATAAAGAAGATGAAGAGTTGGTAGACGTAGCCCCAGGGTGGGGGTGAACCATGTACATGTTGTGTTTCTCTTATTTTTGTGATGTATTGATGTGTTTATATGTTAGCTTGCTTAGTGCTTCAATATAGATGAATGGTAGATAGATATGTTAATGCTATGTGCTTAATAGTATGGATGAATACTATATATGGCCTATGTGGATGTGCTTAGTTCTTGAATATAGTAGATCTGGTTAAATAGTGCAATGCTCTGTAATTAGGGTTTAACTACGGTGTAAACTAAGACTGGATATTGATGAACTATAACTGTTAAGTGCCTTGTTAAGGATATATAGTCACAGATCTTTGTCCCAGCTAAGGTTGCAGACATTGAAGTCTTACAAACACCCTTGCCTCTACCTCGGGTGAGACTTCATCTGCTTCGCAGGTGTTGTTGAAAGGGCCGATATTTAGGGTTATTTTGGTGCGATGTTGTAAAGTTGAACCCTAGGTCTGCCCCTATGCCAACACCCCTTCACCCACATCTGTGAATGAAAAAGGTGCTCCCCCTCTTCAGGATATGTTGGTTCTTCTAGTTGAATTGTTGTGGTCGCGACAATAGTAGTGGGGTCTGTGTCGATGATCTGTCTTGTTGGATCATGTTGTCATTGATGCCAATGGTTTGATTATTTGGGAGATTGTTGGATCATATGTAAATGGTTTGGTTTGATTGATGTCATTGATTCATGTCAAGTAATTGATTGATATGATGCCCTTAATGAGAATGATATATGTCCAAGTGGAAACCAATCAATGCCAAGATGAATCATTAGTGTCTTATCATGGTTGATCAGGTGCACAAATGGATGAACTCCAAAGTGGTACCCTTATGGTCAAAGCCCTCATGGGAAGACGCTTTACGGAATGAGTTATCCTAGGAGAATGGTTGGAGGACCCATGCTTGTATGTGGAATAATGAGATGAAGATCAATGAAGTTGTTGGTGAAACTATCCTAGTTGGATAGTGCTTGTCATTCCATTTCTGGTGGTATGTGGAATGTCAAATAACTCCTCATGGTTTGATAGTTATGGCCTTATGAAGTTGGAGGACCCCCATATGAAGGCTTGAAGCCCAAAAAGGTCAAAGAAGTAAAAGTGCTTGAAAAGAAGAAATCATTATTTAAATGATAAAGTAAAGTGACAAAATCAAGACGGATTATTTAAATGACAAAGTAAAGTGACAAAATCAAGAAGGAATATTTAAATGATAAAGTATTGGAGTACTTTCTATTCATGGAAAGTGGTTAACCCTAAAATAAGGAAAATAGGTTAAGTGACCTAGAAATGGGTAAAGTAACCTAAAAATGGGTTAAGTGACCTAGAAGATGAAAGTATAAATAAGAAGCTAGGATCTCTTGTAAAATGCACATTTTTTATGAGAATCCTTTATGGATCAATGGAGAGCTTCTTGGTAATATCTTTTGGAGTACTGATGGAGAGCTTCTTGTGAGAGAATATTATTGGTGTGGATCTCTTGAGCATGATTGAAGATCTATTCTGAGGAAGAGAGCGAGAGGAGGATCTCATGGAAGCATCAAATTTTCTGCAATGTCATAGATCTTGACGGCGAAAGTCTCGGAGTCACAGAAAACCCTATTTTCTAATGCCCACGCGAGTTGTCTGTGTATAGGGTGCGTGTACACGTGGGTTGGTTGTGTATAGGGTGAGTGTACATGTGGGCTGGTTGTGTACAGGGAGCATGGACTGAATAAAATCATGGAGATTTGTGTTTGAGATGGTGCCAAGCTCTTAGATGATGAAGCAGGTTCCAGATCTGCATTCTATTGCCTCAGATCTATCACTAATACACTGGTATGGTTGCATTATTGTCTTGATAGATGCTATTGTTTGATATGTTGTGAATGCTTAGGGAATTCTTGCTATGGCTTCTATGATGTGGATCAGTTTGGTTGATTTGATTGATGGAGTGAGCAGCACTCTTGTGATTAAGTAGTGACATGATTGCTATGGTATACTAGCTATTTATACATGATTGAGATAGAATTCATATTGATTTGATGTGGAGCATGAGAAAGCTATTGGAGAGATTGGATGTGTTGCGGACTGGCTATGGGTCAGTTTGGACAGTGGAAGACAGAAGGGTTCTAAGCATATGAAGAAAAGAAAAACCATAGTTGCTTAGAAGTAGATGCTTGTTGCATTATACAATGGTCGTGTTCACACATGAGTTGTAATGAGCCAGTGCACGTTCACACGCGGACTGCACTATTGACAGGTCGCGTACCTGTTGACAGATTGATATATTTTGAGGATTGTTGTCTCATCTCAGTTGGTGCTGAGAATGTATGTTGAGTCTTGCATATAGAGCTGGTGCTCTTGTAGAGTTGTACTCTATTCAGTTGTTGCTGATAAACCCCAAGGATTGTAGTCCGTAATAAAAAGAAAATTGTACATACATATTTTGTTCTTTGTGTTCATTGTGATGATGACTTGTTAATGATATATTACTGATATATGTTTCTGATATGTGCCTACATCTAACTGGTTATAAATGACAGCAATGGGTAATGAATAAATGTTGAATGCCAATTGATGAGTTTTAGTGCAAGAGGGAAGTTTTGGGAAAAAGAGCCCCACACTCATTCACCCCCCCTCTAAGTGTGGTAGGTGTGTCCAACATGTCTTTTGTCAGTATTTTCTGAATCAGATTTTGAATCATGGTTTGGCTCCTTGTCTTTGATTTCGGCCACCAATGATTGTTTTGAGCAACATTCATCGATGTTGTTCCAGGAGATTTTGTGGGAATCACACCACTTTCTGGTGTCCTTTTTTTTCCCATGACCCTTCTTTTTCTATGGCTTGGACTGGTTTTCATGATACTGTTTTTTAGGGTCGTCTTTATCATACTTTGGTTGTTGCGAATTTGTAGATCTGAACTCCCATTTATTTTGGTGCTTAAATTTCTGCTTGATTTTAACAACATATCGATAAGCAACACCGAGTGATGAGATGTCCAAAAAATCAATTTTAGTTTGGATGTATCTGTGTAGAGTCCCACATTATTTTAGAACCAAATGTCACTCAAAGTATTTGATACCCAACTTGGTGCACAAGGTATGGAAGGTATTGGTGAACACTGGAACTGCTTGGCCCCTCTCTTGTCGCAGTGTGGTCCATCTCATATATTGGTCCTCATAGTTTCCAACAGGGTAATATTGTTCCTTTACCGTGTCCACAAAAAAATCCCAAGTGGGATCAACCCCATATATTCCAGACTCTTTTGTGGAAATTTGATCCCAGTAAGTTTCCCAACAATGTTTGACATGGGGGAGATCTTTAAGGAATTTGAAGGTGATCTTTTCCCTATCGAAAAAATGGTGAACAGAGAAATAACCTTCTAGCATATTTAAACATTTGTCTAGGGAATCCGCATCTATCTGACCTTCAAACACAGGAATATAAAAATTAACATGTACCTTGAAAGGATAGGTGCTTCCAAAGTGGTTTTTTTATGAATATTTGCATCTTTATATCGCCAGGCGTTGAAGGATGTGTGAAAAATTCTCCATCATTTTGCCCCTCTGTCACGTGAGAGTTTGCTCAAGCAACAAATTGATAGAATCGACTGCTCCGTTGTTTTTCCTTTTTTCTGCCATGGAGGGTTGCTTGGGTGTGCGAGAGAGATTTAATTCAAGAGAAACAAGCTTGAGACCCAAATTTCTATACTCGGACCTCTTCGGGGACATGCACTGAAAAAACGATCAAGAGCAGCCTACTCTGATACCACTGATCTGGATTATTTTAGAACGAAATGAGAGAAGAGATATAATAAATAAATGTACAATGATATCTCGAATATCCAATATTATAACAAAAATGTATCATAGATGCAACCATAAACACAGATATATAGTAATACACAATTTTCTATTAATCAGTGAAAATGTACAAAGACTGTAAAATAGAGAGTACAGAAAGACTCGCTAGAATGGTGGCATCTTATCTCTAAGAAGATATGTGACGAATACTCGCATATGTGAGAAGATGATTTTACAATGAGGCTCCAAAGTCCTTTTTATCATAAATAAAATCAAAAACCCTAACCCCGTAAAATGAAAATCCAACAGTTTTGTGGACCCCGTTTTGGGTAGTTTGGTGTATCAACTTCCCAGGGGTGTAACTTTGGCATATGATCTCCATTTTGGGCGCACGATATCTCGTTGGAAAGATATCATCGAGGAGATTCATTTTTGGGGCTCAATTAGAACCTTTGGCTATAATTGAGAATCTCGATCTTGAAAAACCTTCATTTAGACCCTCAAAATGGCCCCGAAAGTTAAAAACTATTAAAAATAGTAAATTGGCAAAATTGCCAGAACATTGTTTTGAGTGAGTTGGAAAAGGTGGGTGGCCACTAATATCCACCTGGATCAGTTATTATTAATTTGGGTAGACAATTTTGAAGGATACCAGAGATAGTGCCACCTACCGTTATTTCTTTAATCTCTGCTAAGCAATGCAGTAAGGTCATTTCACAGACCAGGAAATTCATCTTCTTTGTGATCCATGCTCACAATAAGAAGAAGGTTGTTGCCGCATCCATGATGTCTACACAAAGCCTCTCTTTACAGCAAAATCAAGTGGATGGGATCGTGGAAGAGTACAGAGACATCTGCTCCTCACACATCGGGGTACCGACGCACTGTCAACTCAAGCATCCAATTGATCTAACCCTCGGTGCACCTCTTCCTAATGGACCAGTCTATCATCACTCACTGATGTAAAATGATGAAATCAAGCATCATATACCAGAGCTACATCAAAATGGGAACATCAGACCCAACTCCTCCCCTTGTGGAAGCCCAATTGTATTGGTGCAGAAGAAAGATGGAACATGGCGGCTCTGCATTGATTATAGAGCATT
Organism: Picea sitchensis; assembly: GCA_010110895.2. Classification (NCBI taxonomy): domain Eukaryota; kingdom Viridiplantae; phylum Streptophyta; class Pinopsida; order Pinales; family Pinaceae; genus Picea; species Picea sitchensis. The sequence goes on along the minus strand of SNQJ01S0079127.1, from coordinate 64,557 downwards.
AAACAAAATCACAGTCAGGAACTGGTACCCAATTCCCCGAATTAATGACCTTCATGGCCAACTCAAGGGGGAAAATTTATTCAACAAGATTGACCTAAAGTATGGCTACCACCAGGTTCCCATCGAACCAACTGATGTATGGAAGACAACTTAATTCAAATCTAAAGAAGGTCTCTTTAAATGGTTGGTCATGCCCTTTGGCTTAACAAATGCACCAACAACTTTCATGAGGTTTATGGATGATGTATTGAGACCATTCAAAAACTCTTTTGTGGTGGTATATCTAGATGACATCCTTATATTCAGCAAAACATGGGAGGAGCACATGCAACATATTCAGTAGGTTTTGAGCACTCTGCGACAACACAATCTATATGCCAACTTGGAAAAATGCTCCTTTGGCATGAACAGGGTCCAACACTTGGGCTACATTGTTGATGAGCATGGGGTACATGTGGATCCAGCTAAGATCCAAGTCATCTATGATTGGCCAGCCTCGACCACACTAACCAAGCTTTGGAGCTTCTTGGGACTTTCCATCTTCTATCGACAGTTCATGTTGGGATTCTCCCATATTGCATGGTCCCTCACCCAAGTGACCAAGGGTGGTGGCAGGGAAAATTTTGCATGGGGGAAGGCACAAAAATGATCATTTGATGATCTGAAGCATCGCTTGTGCTCAGCATCACTACTCTCCTTACCATATCTACAACAATCGTTCGATATTGAAATAATGCATCCAACTATGTTGTAGGAGTATTTTTCACTTAGCATGGTCATCCAATAGCATACCATAGTGAGACACTCTCAGATACCATTCAGAAATACCCCACCTATGACAAGCAAATGTATTTCATTGTGCAAGCCTATCATGAATGGAAATATTACATTATGGGAAAGGAGACAATCATTCACACTAATCACAAGCCTCTGCAGTTCATAAAGACACAGAGGAAGTTGCAAAATGACCACCATCAAAAGTGGTTGACATGTCTGCAACAATTCCATCTCAACATCAAGAATAAGATAGGGAGCACAAATCATGTCACTGACTGCCTCAGTCGACCTCATGTGGTTGCACTCACCACTGTGCTCCATTCCTGTGGGAATGATACATCTGAGTGGCCCCAACTTTATCAACGAGGTCTTTACTTCACCACCACCTATTATCTCTTGGGTACATGAGTGAATGTCACCGATTTTCACATTCAGGATGGATTGTTATGCTATTTGGGCCACCTCTGTGTTCCTCCAAGCGAGCATGCAAATATAATTTGGGAGGCTCACTATAGTCATATGGAAAGACATTTTGGCATGGAGAAAACTATGGTCGTTCTACAGAAACATTTTTATTGGCCAAAACTTCGATAGGACGCCAGCAAGTATATCATATCTTGCACTCCATGTGTCATTACCAAGCTAACCATCAAAAAGAAAGGCCTATACACCCCTCTTCCTACTCCTGAGAAGCCTTGTGAATCCATCTCAATGGATTACATGTTTGGCCTTACATCCACCAAGAAAGGAAATGATCGTGTATTTTTGGTGGTTGATCGGTTTTCAAATATGGTCATTCTCATAGCCTGCAAGAAGAGCATCACAGTGGCAGACACTACCAAGCTCTTCTTCGAACAAGTGTGGTTCCATTTTTGGATACCATAGACCATCATCTTCGATCGGGACAGTAGGTTCCTCAACACATTTTGGTCAATCCTTTGGTCACTATTGGACACCAAGCTCACTAAATCCATTTCCTTCCACCCTCAAACCGATGGCCAAACAAAGATCGCCAATCACATGATTGTGCACATCCTACGCATGTATAAATTTAAGCATCCATGTACATGCGATGAGATTCTTGCCTATGTTTTTCACAGCTACAACAGTTCTCTCCATAGCTCCACCGGCCATAGCCCATTTTAGGTGGGGTTGGGATTGCAACCCTTGGGTCCCATTGATGTTGCACTACCTCTTGCAACCTTCAGTATCTTCCCATGTTCAGACAAAATCTTCCCATGTTCAGTATGAGGCCGACAAAGCCCCCAGATTCATTGAGTGGATTCATCACATCCGCCAACAGGTCCATGATATTTTTCAAAAATCCAATGCTAAGTACAAACAACGCCATGATCAACACCGGGTACCACACAAGTTTTAGGTGGAAGACAAGGTATGGTTACATTTTCAAAAAGAACACCTTACAAGGCCCCATCAGAAGCTCCTTCCACTTTTTTATGGACCTTATGAGACCATTTCTTCCTAAGGGGGGAGGATTGATCCAGGTGGATATTGGTGGCCACCCACCTATTCCAATTGGTTTCTCTTGACAATTTTTAGTTCAACATGTTTCTCTGTAATGATAATAGTTCTTTCTAATCGTGATTTTTTCACTTCTGGAGCTATCATGAATCCCTACACGGCATCCATATGGATATTGGTGGCCACCCACCTACTCAAACTGGCTTATTTTGGAAGTTTTCATGCCAATACATCTTTTTGTACTTCCAAGGTCATTTTGGGGCCCTAAACGATGTTTTTTTTCTTGCCACAATCAAATCATATACTTACTCAAATTTTTATGACATAATGTGTAGTTCTCGAAAATACCTTTCCAACGAGATATCACATGCCTAAAATGGAGGTCATATGAAAAAGTTATGACCCTGGGAAGTTGAGGTACCAACTTACCCATCAGGACCCACATAATTTTTGGTGTTTCACCTCCCAGGGCTAGCTTTTTGGATGAATAGGTTTTTGGCATTCATGAGTAATGTTAAAAAGGTATTTGGAGCCTCATTGTAATCATTTTTCTCAGATGGATTCATGTAGCAACCACATTTCTTCTTAGATATAGCTGCCACCATTCGATCAAGTTGTTTTCAGTTCTACAATTTTACAGTTTCAACCTATTTTATTTATTCAATAGAATTTATTGTTCATTGGATATATGTTTTTTTTCTTCGTATCTCTTTTTTATTGTATTCAGTCATTTATTCATTTCGTTCCGCTCATAAATTTGGATCAGTTTATCATAATCATAATCTACATGAGCAATTATAAAGACTTCCATGAATTTTTTCTGACTATGAATCTATTTCACTGGTAATGTCCTAAACCATGATTTAATTCATCCTTCTAATGTGAGGATGAATAATAGACAAATTTCACTGTCACAAACAATCTTAATATTTTTTCGTGCAATATTAAAATGATTGATATGTGTGACTGGAGAGACATTCCCTTCACCATCAAACTTTAAGTTTGACAAGAGATCAATTGTCTTGACGGAGATACCCCCTCAGGGTATCAAAAGAATCAAAGGGTTATCCCATAGAAATATACAAAGAGGAGCCATGGGTTGGTTAAAACAATTTAATGAAATGACTCCACATGTGTCGGCTTGTCATCCGCCCTCCTAGCGCCAATTTTATTGATGCAGAAAAAAATTCATTTATCAACAGTAAACGTTGCCCCCGGTGAGAATTCCCTAATATACCTCACACCATTTAGGATAGGGGTACCCATCTGGATTCTATCCAGACAACCATTTATAGTTTGGGGTTTACCGGTTGCAGCCTGGTCCACCGATGATAATTTCTAATCTAAAGAATGAAATGCAACTAATCTAAGATACATGTTTCCGGATAGAAAAGGTAACCAGAAAGAAAATATAGAACCAGACATGCTCCCTTCAATAACACGGGAAATACTTCACACAGAGTAGAGAAGAGAATACGAATAAATAACTACAAACCCCTAATAGTCTACCATCTAAGCAATCATTTACAGTCCTATGTCCATGAATTCAGATAAATATTCTGCGAAGAAAAGAAATAAGCATGCAGAAAACATACATAAGAATGGTCTATAATATGAAATACATTCTTACACAAGTGCTAAGAAAAACACAACATAATATTCCATAACACGTGTAACACAAGAATCAGAGTTTTCCCGAAAATAGCTTGACCAAAGAGGCTTCTCTTCCTTAAAAGTTTAATCAGTGGTACATGAAAGCTCCAAGAGAAAAAAAACCCTAACCTCAAATGAAATCCCCTTATTTATTGAGATTCACCTTAAATCTTGGCCTTCCACCTTCCTAACTCTTGAAATTCCCTTTACATACTTTTGTCCTTATCCTCCAAGGAATGATGAGGGAATAATGGCACTAGAAATTTTCATGATTTAATATATCAAACATTATATGCATTTACATTTCAAATTTTGTCTTTTACTGTTGGTAGGCCATCATGGATTTTGGCCCTAGTTTTCCTCATACAATGTGATGAACAATTTGATCATTGTATGTATCTTCTTCTTCCTAAGGGCTTGCATACCATGAGGATTGTACTACGTATTTTGTCATTTGCACTTGATTCTTTGTTGTTGATGGTTGCTCCTATGTTAGTGTATCCTCCTTTGTTGTAGATCACATTTTCCTAGATGTTGTTGTGTACTGGTGAATGCTCTTTGTCTGGATGTATAGAAATAGTGTCTCTTTAGTCTACTCCTTTGCACACAATGTATTCAAATTTCTAAGTGTGATCTTTTTCCATACAGTACCTAGGTGTCATTCCACACAAAATACATGAGTTTCTCATACATAACATTTCAAAATATAAATTAAAATATATTTAACCATGGATAAATTAATTGGAAATTGAGTGAGAAGTTCATATCTACTTCCCTGAGTTTGATATCTGGTCACTTTGATGGTTGTTTCAGGACATCCCCCATTGCAATGATGTGTTATTAAATTTTGGGTTGATGAAAATATGTCAACATGAAAAATAAAAAGTATATGATGATTAGTTAGTAATCATGTAAACCTTATAATTTGGAAGTTCTATAGCTCGTTGATACCTTTCCAACGGTATAAGGAATGTCTGAAACAAGTATCAGAGTCAAACTTTATGGCCAAAATATGAAATTAAGTTTTACAAGACTCGTCATTGTATCGGAGGTTGGAATCCATTTTTAGTCGATGTATTGGCACTGGAAGAAGGATCAACCCTATTATGTTAGCACCAAAAGAAGTATTGAGCTCCAGTATGTCGGTGCCTATAGAAATATTGAGCTCTAAGGTATCGGCGCTGGAAGAAAGATTGAGCTCCAACGTCTAGAAGAAGGAAAATAAATTAATTAAAAACAAGTGTTGGACCCCTTTGTCATATCCATGAATATGAGATGATTCCACTTACATTGAGTGTATCAACGGGAAATGGGTGATCTACACCATTGTATTGGTGAGAAAGAGGTTTCTTCTGCAACACTGGGTGTATTAGTGATTCAAAGGGATGATGAATTTCCTAAGGATTGATCTGTAGTATGAAAAAATGATATACAAGATAAACAGTGAGGAATCTATTGAAACCTATAAATAATAAGTTGTATATCTCGACAATACCTTTCCAACAATATAAGGAGCACACGAAACAGGTTCTGGATTCAAAACGTGTGGCCAAAATACAAAAGGTAGTTTTATGGGAACCACTAGTGTATAGACACTCAGAAGGCATTTGTGCATCGATGTATCGACGGTGGACATTCCTTTGAGCATCGATGTATCAGCAAAAGAAAAACGATTGTCTCTGGTGTATCGACAAAAGAAACAATATTTCCTCCAGTGAAGGAAGACAATCGAAACATTTCTAAGTGTGTTTTTTTATGGCAAGAAACAATAATAGCTTGAGTTCAAAAGTCCATAACTTTCTCATACGATGTCTGATTGAGGCGTCATTTTTTGCAATGTCGAAAGAACATGGAGATATTTCTAGTGCGATAACTTACAACTTCATTCAAGCATTTGAGTAGATTCATGTTTAGTGAAGGTCACGGTTAACAAGGCTTACTTGGTGGTAAATCCTTGGTGATTGTTCTGCAAATTTTGGACCTCAGATTTAAATTTCATCAGTGGCGTTGGAATCTTAATCCCACAAAACATACAACTAGACTATTTCAGGAGTGAAAAATCCACATTAACCAGTACCCAAAATTATGAGAAACGACATTTTTTAATGAAAATTTGGACCCCATTCTGGCTACTTCTTTTTCTGAATTCAGTTCTATCAATTCATGCAACATCTGTGTTATATAGGCTCTTAATACATCCATTGGAACTAAGGTCATACATCACTAGCTAAAAAAATTATCCCGCGAAACAATTAACTAACGTTTGGAACACTTGCCACTAAGTATGCGACAAGAGTACCAATTCTTATCTAAGATGCAATTCAAAGCCAACCTATATCCTGTAGATCTTGCAATTAACCAAACTAACAATAAACGACCCTTTCATGAACAAGGTTAGTCATAGAATCAAAAGGCACAAGATATACATGTTGGTATGGTGTGTGTAATAAAAGATACTAACAACACACACACACACACACACACAAACTCGCCAAGATTATTATAATATTCGATCATGACTGCAACATGATGTAAATTAAAATCAGTGAGAAATCAAAATAACATGCTTAATGGACGCATCGAAAAGGATCTAAATTGGAGTTAAAAGGAGAGGTCTCAAGATGTGAATGTCTCGCTAATACACTGTGTATCAATGAAGATATAAGTATATCGTCGATACATTGTGTATCGACAAGAAATAGAGATCTCACGTCAATATATATCGATGATTGGAATTTGATTCATGGTATATGTGCCATCGATCAGAAGATGATTCATCGTTGATGTGTCGGCGGTCGAAATTTGATTCACAGTTGGTGTGTCGACAATAAAAAGGTAATCAAAAGAAGAAAATATGAATATTTTCTAAGTGATGAAAGGTTTTACAACATCCACGAAAATAAGGAGATCTTGTTGATATAGATTGTATCGACGAGGAAAAGAAGATGCACATCGATACACTGTTTATCGACAAAGAAAGAGGAAACTTGCGGGTACACTATGTATCAACAAGCTAATGTGATCTTCAAAATTGTTGAAAATGGTAAAGTCTGGAAAGAAAGAAGAGGATCTTGGATTTTAACATTTGCATGAAAGATTCTAAAAGGTTTTCTAGTAGTAAAAGATTAATGGGGGGGGGATTTCTTCTCTTAGTGTAATGATGAATAGAAGAAATTAGGGAGGGTGTTTTGCTGGCACAACATTACGATATCTAAAAAATAAAATAAGAACATAGAGGGAACTGTACACACAAAAGAGAGAATTGTTAGATTTGTATATGTCAACTCATAATATGTCTTCTTACAATTAGACAAGTGGAGAGGGAAAGACATTATGTAATATGTTTCCACATTTATCATTAATGCTAAAATTACTTTAATATACTTTATTTACATAAAGAAAATTCTAATTAGTAAACAATGTCCATAACGAATAATTACACTAACAAACACAATGGTCAAAATTAAGGGCATATGCATGTGAAAACTTTGTATATCAAAATGGAGAAGGAAATTAAGTCAATGAAAGATGTCAATTGAAAACCAAGTCTTGAGCATAACCTTTTCTTTCTTAGTTGCAACCCAATTTATGATATCCTTAATGTTAATTAGGAAAGACTAGGTTTGACAATTTTTTACTACAAGAGAGTCCAAAATAGTGTTATTAGAATTAACAATAGGAATAGTGGTTCTAAGAGCCAAAGTAGGCATATGTAGAATAAACAATGGAGCATCACCAAAGGTATATTAGTAAGACGAAATACTAGCCTCCATTTTTTCAATCTTCTTGAGATTCTCATTCTCCAACTCTTGCCTTTGTGCCTTGGCCTCTAAAATTTGTAGTCCTCACTATCACCTACTACAATGTTAACATCAAAGTCAAATGTAGCATGATCAAAATCAAACTCACTAATGAGAAAGAGATTGTTAAAAGTTTCCAAATGTCAATTAGAAATATGTTCCTTATGTATAATGGAATTAAACACCCACTCACCAATGGTCTCTTCTTGGGTAGGAGCGGAGCCAACTAGAACATGGAATACTTGATTGGTTGGTAGAGTTGTTTATGTATGTTGTGCACTTTCACATTCAGTGAGTGCCCTTAAAATGGAGATTAAATGTGTAGAGGTCCAAATAATCAAGATTTGATGTGTTTAGGCCTAGAATGACATTGGAACATGTGTTTAGGGATGAAATGATCCTTCTCATGAAAAAATTTCCTTTTAGAATTCATTTTATTTTGATCATCTTCACCATCAACCAACACAATACTATCCCTTGGATGGATTTGGGCTCTTTGGAGAAGGATTTGATAGGAAGTAAACTTTTGAAAAGAATTAATATAAAGGCCATGATGGTCATGCATTTTAAGACTTCCCATTTTTACAAAAACATGATGGTCATGATTGCCTTTGTCTGGTATCTTTGCACCTACCTAGCATCCCAATTAGTCTCATAAAGTTCATCGATATAAGAAAATATCCAAATAACTTCATACAAAAAATGCTAATTTAGTGTCTCAAGATTCATATTCAAAATGTATTTGAATATTTGAATTTAAGTTCGATATAAATAAAACCTTAGATGAATCAGCAACATCACAAAAAATTGTGATGTCAAACCCAAAATGATTTTTCACTTGGACAAAATCATGTTATTTAGTAAAAATTATGACATCACAATGTTTACTAAACATAATGAATATTTTGAGAAGTCACCAAAAAATCGGCAAGATTTGAAAAAAAAAATGCCAATATTAACTTGAAATTGAATTTTTTGGGCTCATTCTCTAACTTTTTGTTTTGTGAGAAGCCATCACTATAAATATTAGTTAAATAAATGGCATCATTAACATTGAAGTCAATATAATTAGGGATGCTTATATAGCTTACAAGAAATATCCATATGAAATAAGTAATGATGCAAACAAATAAGTTTCAAAACTAATACTACAAGCCAACGACCATATAGAGATACAAGCATATGGATAATGCTTGTATTCCATATGCTTGGATAATGCTTGGATAATGCCTGATTATCTTCCTGATTCTGAGGTCTTTCTTTTCAGTCGTGTTTATACCCCATGAAGACTTTACACCCAAGAATAATGTACACTCCTCCATGTGAGGGAGTGCAAGGAGGGTTACCCACCCTAACTGGTACAGAGGAAAGTGGGCCGCCGACGGGGGTTTGGGGGATAGCGTTCCCTGATGGGGATTCGGGGGCAAAGACCCTGAAGGAAAAAATGCCTTGTAAATGCATATTGTAATTTCATAGTAAATCCAAACCATTCAGTATAAGGTCGCAGATCTGACGGTAGAAGTTGTGTTAGGGTTTTTTTCCCTAGAAGGAAACCCTCTTTTATGAGGGAAATGTATTTTGACTATGTATCATCATGAATAATGTATTCTGAGAGAGGAGACAGTGAGAGAAATAAGAGGAAGTTACAACGAGTGTGTTGTAGGTTGTATCCCTTCATTTTTTAGGTAATAATAAAGGAAGGACCTGCCAATTTCTCTAGTGGACTCATCCCACATTGGGTGAACCATGTATATTTGTGTCTCTATTGTATTGTATATCTTCTATGTTTTATTTCCGCATTTGTTTTATTTTAATTCTCCACGATCATGTTTTTCTAACAAGTCGGCCCCACCATATGTGAAAGATAATTAATGTTTATTGTAATAAATAATTATATTTGAGTTATTAAGGTCAGCCCTATTGTTCCAAAAGACACACCTATTGTTTTTTCTGGTCTAGTATAAATAAAGGTGATTTCCCCATTGAAGAAACACACTCACACATGTAATTTCAGAATTTCAGCAAGTACATTTTAGGGTTGAAGTGCGCACCTCTCTTGGGTGCAAGTTTCAAGGTTGTAGATCACCCTTTTGTGTGCATTAGTTTTTTATGGTTGGGGGATATTATCTTGAGAATATAGAAAAGGATTGTTGGTTTTTCTTCCCTTGAGTAGATGGGTTTCCTAGGATATTTCTTGTGTTATTGTGCGTGGTAATTTTTCTTGTGATCTTGGTTATTGCAACACTTGTGTATGTTGTAGTTGCATTTTTTTATGGTTCAAGAACATGATAAAATGAAATAAACCTCATGCTTGATCCTGGCATATTGAATATTCAACAAATATATGCACACATGCATTTACAACAATAAGACTTCCAAATAAAACCTAATGTGCTAAATGTCGTCAATAAAACTAGTGACCAATTATGTGAATTGTTTTTTTAGCCATTTTCAAATAGAAATGTTTAGCCAGTTAGAAAATATGACTAAAATAGATGTTGTCTAAGACAATTTACTCCCAGAAAAATTAATTCTTAGAGATCTCATAACATAAAATAGAACTAAATCCTATATCTGGGCTAGCATGGAACACTCGACCAAAAAATAATGCTTCGAATAAATGAGGAACCATACATGTTGGGACGTATTAAGTCAAATCCTAGATCTTATTGGTTTCATGTTGCCACGATCCCAGTTGAAAGGTGGATTAAACTACCTTGAATCTTCGTCTATGAGTGGAAGTTTTCTTTCGAGCAATAGGTGGCTCTGGTTGTGATGATCAATTAGTATGCCTTGAAGTAGTGCTTGTTGAGAACAATTTCTTGTCGATCAGTATCTTAGAGGATCCAAACCATAGGAAGTTTGTAGGAGGTCATTATTCTTTAATATCAATGCTCTTTCACAATTGAGTATGTTCATTAGAGAAGGTTATTGTTAGTACATCTTCACTTGTTATCTCTTTGAAATAAGGTCATAGATCATGTATGCTAGGATTTGAATCGGTTCCATCTCTTAAACTAGGACAAGTATTGCCATAATGCACATGCACTTGAAAACAATAGAGAAAGGATTCTTGTAACACTTTTCTTTTGGATTTCCCCAAGTCTGGAACTACATACCAACAAGTGACACTTATGCAAGTGAATGTGAAGATTGTTGTATGGTTCATGCTTTGTGTACTTGGTTGAGTTTTGAGAGAGTATTCTTGATGAACCTTCTCAACATCCTTCATAATTTGAAATATTTATAGACCAATGTATTTTCCATTAGGAAATGGAGTCAGACTTGTGATTACTCAATGAATAAAGTTTACTAGTAGGAAGCAGGAAATGAAAAGCTCTAAGTTATCATGTACAAAGATAAGCAAGGTGGAGTATGATACTCTGGCTAGTCTAGTGGATGTAAAGCAATGATCATACACAATTAACATTGGATTTTGTTGATTATGCATCAAAATTCAGATAGTTGGTACCTTAAGCTTTCTCCTATGATCAGATGTCGAGAAATTTGAAGGACAATCCATTGAGTGCTTTGAGGATGTATTTCTTCACTTGGAGTCTCATGAGTTTTTTGTTCCAATTTCTTGGAAAAGTAAAGTCTTCTTCAACAAACATGTGTTCAATAGCCTGGGATTTTACTCTTTTGACTTATTATTGTCTAGTTGCTAATGCTAAGGATAATGATACTAAAGTGATTTAATATTTCAGTTAAATATTTTCCGGGAATTTTGCACATGGTTCTATCATGAAGATGAATGTAAACCAAAGTTCATCCAAGATTCAAATAAATGACAAAGCGAATGGTAGTAATGAAAAAGAGAAGATAAATATTATGCAAAAAAAATAAGATTTAAACAAGTCATCCCGAGTCTCAACATGAACTAATAATAGTTAGTGGATTTTAGTCAAGAAACAAAATAATCCCAAATCAATACTATTCATGAAGAAATAGCGTATCTATATTAGGTGAGCATAAAAGGAAGTAAAAAGAACTATGCGACTCATATTCCTAATCTATTCTACACTGGTTGAAAACATGACTATGTGAAAGCATAATGTCAATGGAGCCATTCAATCAACTCCAAACCTGCGACCACATGTTAATCAAAAGTTAATAGAAAAAATTGTAGTGAGAGATCAAAAATAGGAAGAATTGAATCAAGTAAATCTCTACCCAGCATGTGAAATTTGGCAACATTATTATTAATGGGAAATGTCGACATATAGGACCCCTCCAACCAAGCTTCAATTCCATCATAAAATTTACAATGACCACCATAGGATTATTGGAAGGAATTCGAAAATGAGTGGCATACTTGATGAGAACCATGTATGAAATTTGTGTGAAATGTACCTTGTGGGAGAGTCTTAATATTGTTGGTATCATTTATTCCAGAGGTTAAATAAAGTTAATTAGAACCTGGCATAACCATCATTTGAAACCAAAATGCCTCATTATATAGGAAAGTCTCCCTAGGCCCACATTTTACATAACCCACATGCTAATATGAATAATTGTATCTGCTAGTTTGAGGGAAACGTTGAGAAAAAGACATTGACTCCAAGCCTTCTCCTATAACATCATCAAAATCATGTGAGGAGTGTTGGAGTATTGAGGCAGAATCCAAGGAGGGATGATACATCTTCCCCTGAAGATTAACATGTGATTATGGAGAAGATTTAGGTGGCAGTGTTTCTTGGATCAACTCAATGTTTCATGTGTCTTTCATGGTGATGGGATTTCTAAGCGATGTTATTTATACATGGGTTGTTTGACAACAAAGGTATTCCAACAGAGGAAACACACCTTCAGTAACCACTCACATAACCAGATCAAATATCAACACACCGATGTTTTCACATGGTAAAACCCCTATGGGGAAACATCCACCACCCCAGCCAACGCGACCACTTGGAGCAGTGGATTTTCTCACAATCGATCATCGGAAAATGACCCTCGATGCTCTTTAAATAGAGATCATGGACCAATCGGGTGTTAAGCCATGGATCAATGGTCATTAAGACTGAGGAGAGTATGAATCGTCGTATCACTCTATGTCGGGAAGATATCATGACCGTCGGATTTCCTAACTACAAATGCATACTAAAGAAACACACTAACAAACACATTTTTACCTAATGACACATTATACCAAGTAGATCTTAACTAACTCCTAAGTGTCTAAATATCCTAACATCCCCTCTTAAGAACAACTTGGGATAGGATTTAAGGATTTACAATGGTGACACAATAGGAGAAGGAAGGCGGCATTAGAGCCTATCCCCCCTTAATGACAACTTCCTGAACTCCCAACATAGATCAAAGTTTGGAAAACTTTGCTTCTGTAAGAGACTTTGTGAAAATGTCTGCAACTTGATCTTCTGTAGGGAAAAAGAAAACTTCAATAACTTGATCATGAATGAGATTTATGATGAAGTGCAAGTGTATCTCAATGTGTTTTCTACGTTGATGTTGAACTGGGTATTTGGCGATCTTGATGGCACTCTGATTGTCGCACCAAATGTTGGTCGGATGTTGTTGTTGGAATCCAAACTCTAAAAGGAGCTGTCGAAGCCACAAGGCTTCTTGACTTGCATTTACTATTGCTCGGTACTTTGCTTCTGTTGAAGAAAGTGCAATAGCCTGTTGTTTATTACAGGCCCAAGTGATAGGTCCTGAACCAAGGCTGAAAAAATAACCTGTAGTAGACTTCCTATCATCAGGGTCATTGGCCCAATCTGAATCAGTGAAACCAACCAATAAAGGATTCCCCCTTGAACTATAATGTATCCCGAATTGAAATGTACCACAGACATAGCGAAGTATCCTTTTAGCTTCTTTCCAATTTCTTTCATGGGGTGTTTGCATATGTCGGGCAACAAGACCAGCAACAAAGGAAAGATCAGGATGGGTATGAGTCAAGTATAAGAGGCTACCAACTAACTGACAGTACAAGGTGTCATTAAATTCGGGAGAAGTACAGGTGGCAGTAAGCTTGACTCCAGACTGGAAGGGAGAAGGGGTTGATTTACAATCGGCCATGTGAAAGCGACGAAGAAGGTCACAAGTATACTTAGACTGGGAAAGAAAAATTCATGCATTGGTTTGCAAAACTTGGAGGCCAAGGAAATAGTGCAAAAATCCTAAGTCTGTCATTTCAAATTTATTCTTAAGGCTGGTTTTCACATGGTTTAAAAGTTTTGAGTCACTACTAGTAAGGATAAGGTCATCAACAAAAAGGACAAGGATTATGAGATGGCTTCCTCTGATACCATGTTCGACAACACATGTATTCTAACAGAGGANTTTATTCTTAAGGCTGGTTTTCACATGGTTTAAAAGTTTTGAGTCACTACTAGTAAGGATAAGGTCATCAACAAAAAGGACAAGGATTATGAGATGGCTTCCTCTGATACCATGTTCGACAACACATGTATTCTAACAGAGGACGAACACCTTCAGTAACCACTCACATAACCAGATCAAAGATCAACACACCGATGTTTTCACGTGGTAAAACCCTTACAGGGAAACATCCACAACCCTAGCCAACGCGGCCACTTGGAGCAGTTTATTAATGCAAAAGAAATAGATTACAGAGATATTTTACAAAGGCATTTCTCACAATCGGTCATCGACAAATAACCCTCCAAGATCTTTAAATAGAGATCATGGACCAAACGAGTGTTAATCCACAGATCAATGGTCATTAAGATCGAGGAGAGTATGAACCGTCGGATCACTCTATGTCGAGAACATATTGTGACCATCGGATTTCCTAACTACAAATGCATACTAATGCATACTAAAGAAACAAAATTTTACCAATTGACACATTAGACCAAGTAGATCTTATTAACTCCTAAGTGTCTAAATATCCTAACATGGGTATCTGAAAACCATTTGTTTTATGGATACCTTGTATCTTCTGTCATTAATATCTATGAATTGAGATCATAAATTTCAAATTGTACATGATCATTGGATGATACATTTATGCTCACTTTCAATTCCGAAACAGAAAAATATTCATCGAAAACATGGTTATTGTGATATCAAATTGTGTTTTAGCATGTTCCAAAAATTTAAATTGCAAAGGAATTTCAGTGTTGTGCATCTTGGATGGATTGTCATAAAGAATGAGTCTTTGATCAATCAAAGCTTTGAAATCTTGATGCTCTCATTTATCATTCAATATTTTATCATTGAAAGAGTAATGTAAAGATTGCATTGGATGATATGCAAGTGGGTGCTTGTGTGACTGATTATCATCAAACATATTTGTATAAAGGGAATGAAGATCTTCATATTCTGAAGATGACTGGATTTATTCAGTAGTAGAATTGTTCCAGACCAAAACATACTCATGATTCTCTAAAGGAGAGACACTAGTTTTTTCCCACTCTGTATCTAAATGGTTTAAGAGTTTTGATGGAAATTCACTTATATTTGTGACAGAGTACTGATTAAAAAACATGAAACCCATATCTTTTATTATTAGATCATGATTTTCCTTGAAGGATATTGTCGTTATAGTTCCCAGTGATAACCATCATCCAAACCTATAGCATTTTCGTGAATAGATTCTCCATTCAATACAGATTTGGCATCCTCTATTGAAATATTTTCCTCATATTTCTCTTCAAAATTAGATTGCAGAATATCATATATTTGAGGATAGGATAGAATGGTCTGTAAGTTTGAAAGTATTTCTTTGGGATAAGAGGTGACTTTTAACACCCCTGTTTCCCCCAGTTTGTAAATATAACTATATTGGCCAAGAGATATGGAAAACTCAATATGTGTGAATGTTTGATTTGACAAACCTTTGAATAAAAGGTCAAGGAATGTAATTTATGTTATTAATAGAAATGGACAAGTGTTTCATGACTACTGAAAGTGGGGGTTTGCCAAGATAGACCACGGATACTATGAAAGATATGGTGAGGGGAACCATGAATGGTTGAGATAATCCCCCACCAAAACAGTACCTTGTTGTATTTAATTGCTCAGGACCAGAACAGTCCTCTGACCGAGGGATGAATTACAGTCAGGTTGGTAGGTGGAAATACCTCCTCAAGAGTTAATGAGGGGATGGGGCAGAGCATCCATCGGAAAGGCTTTCAGACCTGACCACATACTGGGAATTTGGGCCACACGCAATATTGTTGATGAAGTAAGGAAAGGAAGGTGTGGTGGGCAGAGGAAGACATGCGAAGCGAAGTAGAGAAGAGAGACTAAGCTCTCAAGTTTGAGGAGGAACTGGAAAAGGAACGTGTTCTGGTCGCAGGATGTGGCTACTAGGGTTATGATAGAAGCTAATAAACAAGGGTGTTGAGTGACTAAGGAAGTACTCAGGCAGGCCTCCTTTCTTGGTATAGAGAAACTCGTTGCCAAGATCCTGTGGGAGGAGGGGAATAACCTTCGTCCCTGACTGTTGCTGACCCGAAAGATAGAATTCTCTCTCAGAGCATCATGGTCTAGCTCGAGGGTGGCCAATGGTAAATCTGTTAGGAGTGACTGAGCCTATGGTTGGGTGGAAACAATCACCCCTTTCAGCAGTCGCATCACGTTGTCTGGCTCTAATAAGTGTGTTCATACCTTGTGCACTGAAATGGAATAATGGATGAATGCATGTATTTATCTATCTATAAATGGTTTTTGTATTGAATGACCAAGTTATGTGTATGTGTTTGTGTTCTTGTGAACTTATGCTTCTAATTGGTCGTCTATGTGCCCCAGTCTAGCCTTCGCGACATCCTTGGGACATAAGCCTATAGGAGGTCTAGGATAGAGAGAATTGCATCAATCTAACCACGTCGGTTTGGAAAGGATATCCCCTTCAGACTCCTTGTTGCGAAATCGGGACATCATTCCCAATTCCTTAACAATTTCATGATAAATCTCAGGAAGGATAGTGAGATTAAGTCTCGAAAGGGAAGATAATTTTGTTTGGAATAAGAGCGGATGGGATCTATTTGGGATAACCCATATGACCAACACCTAAGAACCTGAGGATAACCCTAAGGGAGCTAAGTCCTTCTGACTTCGGAGCTCCAAAGGTTCGGGACTTCGAGGTATTGTTGACCCTACTAATCATCAACTAGCCGAAGCTAACTGGGAGTTTTTGTTACAGGAAAGTTGACCGGCAATGGATGGTTTCCCTAGTGGTTAGAGGAACCTATATTACCAACTAAACCAAGATCCAACCCCTTATTGCAGAGAAGCGCGAGCCGCTGATCGAGAATGTTCGGGGATTCCCTTAGCTGTTGGATCTCCACCGAGAAGACTTCGACGAATTTATACTTCGAGAGAATATATATGCTATAGCATCAAACTTCCCGAACGTTGAAGTTACGAAGTAAAATAGAGTTGTATATTTGGGGGAGATCATCGAGAGCCCCACCGACCGTCCGATCATCCAGGAGAAGGGACCCACACACGGTACTTCGGCGAATCCCTGCTTCGAGAGAACAGAGTGGTAGTAAAGCCAAAACCCTCGAAGGCCAAAGCCGCGATGTGACTAGGACCATAGATCTAGGGATCCTTCAAGTCCTTTCCTAGCCATAGGATTTACGATGTATTCAGCGCGGCGTTGATCGCTTCGAGAGGATAGGAGTGTTGTAACGCCAAACTCCCCGAAGGTCGAAGTCGCGAAGTAATGTGGACTGTCGATCCACGGATACTTTGGGATCCCTCTCAACCGTCGATGTACCAGGGACGTGTGGCACTAGATCCTTTAGTTCAGAGATTGGGCACTCCAGGGAATTGGAGGTGTGGTGTGTCAAAAATCTCTAAATCCCGAAGTAACGAGAGTCGTCGATTCAAAGACTCTTCAGGACTTTTCCTAACCATCATATCTGGGTTGTGGTCAGCCCGACCCTAACCAACTTCGAGAGAAAATAGGATTTTTCATCATAAAACTCCCGAAGGCCGAAGTCGCAAAGTAATTATTAGTTGTGGATCTATGGATCCACATGGCTGGATCTCGACCATGAGTTTTGACGGATGTTAGAAGGCTTTCCATATGGTGTGACGTGGAAATCCAACGTCACCAAGGTGACGTGGACCCATGATCGATGTGCCACATGTTAGCCTAATCTGTTCTTTTCGTAGACCGTGTATGCTTATTGAAATGTGACACATGTCACCCCTAGATCTTCCACATGTCAGCCCACGATATGTGTTTGCCTAGCCAAAATAGTTGGTGAAGTGACCGAAACTTCGAGAGTCCGGGACTTCGAGACTCTGGAGGATTTGGGGTGTAGTGTAATAGAGGGACCCAAAATACCCGAAGATTGGAACCATGTGGCAGGATTGCGGGACTTTGGGATTTCAGGACTCTAGAAGATCTCGTGTATAGACAGTAAGGAGGCGCTCAGTGCCGAAGTGTCAAAGTTCATGTTGACCTGCATGTTAGATGAAGGTTGAGTCCAGTCATGGAATTGGATGGTGGATGGAATTACACCATGGATGAAGGAACCTGGAGACAACAGGTGTGAGGTGGATTCACATGGACACCACATGGTCGTCAACCAATGAATGCCCGAAGAACTTTGGGAAGCCATATCTTGCAACCCAAAGCTCAGATTCGAGCCTGGTAGTAGTCATTAGAATGTTGTAGGTAAGTAGAAGAGGATGAAGACCTCTGACAGAGGTTTTGAAATTTTAAGGAGAGAGAAATTTTGATGCCCCATCCCTAGGAGAGATACTCAGGGGTGGGGTATGTTACATGACTAAATAATCATCATGTGGAATTGAGTCTTGTGAATGAGAGATAATTTTATTATCCATATCATTCGCTTGAATAGGGATAAGATATGAGAACCAATCAAATATTTCTTGATATGATGGTTTGTCACTTTCACGAAATATATAGTAAATATTCATCAATCTATGAAAAAAATCATCCATGAGTTCATTTCCAACCCTACGAATTTCTTCAAGTTCATTAAGAAGTTCATGATCCAGGTGGATATTGGTGGCCACCCACCTATTCCAATTGGATCCTCTTGATAGTTTTTAGTTCAACACATTTCTCTGTAATGATGATATTTCTTTGTAATTGTGGGTTCTTCACTTTTGGGGATATATTGAGGCCCTACAAAACATCCATATGGATATTGGTGGTTTCCCACCTATTCCAACTGAATTATTTTGGAAGTTTTCATGTCAGTACATCCTTCTATACCTCCAAGGTAATTTTAGGGACCTAAACATTATTTTTTGTCTTTCCATAGTCAAACAATATATGGAGTTGGATTTTTATGGCATAATGTGTAGTTCTCGAAAAGACCTTTCAAACGGGCTATCACACGCCTAAAATGGAAGTCGTATGCAAAATTTATGACCCTCGGAAGTTGAGGTACCAACTTACCCATCAGGGCCCAAATAACTTTTGGTGTTTCACCTCCTAGGTTTAGGTTTTTGGATGTCTAAGGTTTTTCCATTCATGAGTAATGTTAAAAATTCCATTGGAGCCTCATTGTAATCAGTCTTCTCAGATGGATGCACGTAACAGCCACATCTCTTCTTAGAGATAGCTACCACCATTCAAGCAAGTCGTTTTCAATTCTGCAGTTTTATAGTTTCAGCATATTTTATTTATTCAATAGAATTTATTGTTCACTGGATATCTGGTTTTTTTCTCCATATCTCTATGTTATTGTATTCAATCTGTTATTCATTTTGTTTCTCTCATAAATATGGATCAGTGGTATTAGAGTGGTTTTCTCTTCATTTATTTTTCTTTGTGCATATCCCTAACAAGATCTGGGTACACGAAGTTGGGACTCGAACCAGTCGAGCCTTTGCAAGATCAGATAGGTTGAGCCAGAAAAACAACTCGTGGGGGACGAGAAGAAAGATGATGGAGTGGGAGATCCTTTTAAATTGTTGCTCGAGGAATCCCTTACGCAACAAAGGAACAAAATGATGGAAAACTTTACACAAATCCTTTGGTGGTTGCCCACAGGAGACACATATTCATCAAGTGGCCATGCAACCCCCTTCAAGGTACAAGTAAATTTTTATATTCCATTATTTGAAGGACTAATAGATGTGGATGTTGTATATAAATGGTTGAATATGCTCGAAGGGTATTTTTCGGTCCACAATTTTTCCGATAGGGAAAAGATTACATTTGCACTCCTCAAGGTCATTCCCCATGTTAAGGATTGGTGGGATACTTATTCTGAGAAAAGAGCCATAGAGGAATATGAAATATTTGTGGTTTCCCCCACATGGGATTCATTGAGGGATTCCATTAAATAAAAGTACTACCTTGTTGGAAGCTACAAGGACTAATACACAAGATGGGCCATGTTGTGTCAGGAAAGGGACCAAACAGTACCAGATTTCACCAATATTTTCCATACCCTCCGCACCAAATTGGGTATCAAAGACTCTGAACGAAATTCAGTGCTCAAATATCGTGGTTGTCTACATAGATACATTCAAACATAAATGTAGTTTCTAGACATCGCATCATTAGGTGTGGCTTATAGATATGTTGTCAAGATCGAGCAGAAATTTAAGCATAAGAGGTGAGAGTTTGGATCTGCAAACTCCTCACAGCCGAAGAAGGGAAACGACGGCCCCAACCCACAAAACAAGGGACAGAGAAAAATATGGCCACTCTCAGAACAACCAGTCCAAGCCACAACCCAATAAGGGTAATGAGAAGTCAAAGAAGGACACTGGAAAGTGGTGTGAATACCATAAAATCTCTTGGCACAACACCGAAGAATGTCTCTCCAAGCAATCACTGGTGGCTGAGATGAAATGTTCTGATTCAGAGGAAGATTTTGACTTTGAATCAAATCCAGAAGGGTGGAAGTGGATTATCGATGTCGAATTTAGTGACATTGTTGCTACCACCAAAGTTCAACCAAGCGAACTAGAAGAACCAGAGGAAGGGGAATGCCTCTTTCACTCACAGATGTGGGTAAAGGGGGATCTGCTTCATTTTATTGTCGATAGCAAAAGTAAAAAGAACTTGAACTCAACAGAGGTCTTCAAGCAGCTAGACCTGTCAATGACACCACACCTGCAAACATACACCATCGATTGGATTCGCCAAGGAAGAGATTTTCGCGTTAGCCAACAGTGTCGTCTGACCTACGGCATCAAGCCTTTCAAAGACGAGGTATTGTGTGGTATTTATCCCCTTGAATTTTGTGATGTTATTTTAGGACATCCATATTTTTGGAAGCAACATATTTTGTATGAGTCTAGACCTCGCAGTGTTATTATTACTTTGGGTAGATAATTGTGCAGGATACCAAAGGTAGCGCTGCCTAAAGCTATTTATTTAATCTTTGCTAAGAAATGTAGTAAGGTCATTTAACAGACTGGAAAGTTCATCTTCTTTGTGATCCATGCTCAGAGTAAGCAGAAGATCACCGCCACATCTGTGACCTCTACACAAAGCCTCTCTTTGCAGCATAAGAAAGTGGATGAGATCGTGGAAGAGTACAGAGACATCTTCTCCTCACACACCGAGGTACCGACGCACTTCCAAGTCAAGCATCAGATTTATCTAACCCTCGGTGCACCTCTGCCTAATGGACCAGTCTATCATCGCTCGCTGATAGAAAATGACGAAATCAAGCGTTAGATCCAAGAGTTGCTTCAAAAGGGGCACATCAGACCCAACTCCTCCCCTTGTGGAAGCCCGATTGTATTGGTGCATAAGAAAGACATGACATGGAAACTTTGCATTGATTACAGAGCATTAAACAAAATCATAGTCAGAAAATGGTACCCAATTCCCCAAATCGATGACCTTCGTGACCAACTCAAGGGGGAAAAGTTCTTTAGCAAGATTGACCTAAAGTCTGGCTACCACCAGTTTCCCATCGAATCGACTGATGTATTGAAGACAACTTTCAAAACTAAATAAGGTCTCTACGAATGGTTGGTCATGCACTTTGGCTTAACAAATGCACCAACAACTTTCATGAGGTTGATGGATGATATATTGAGACCCTTTACAAACCCTTTTGTGGTGGTATATCTGGATGAAATCTTCATCTTCAAAAGAACTTGGGAGGAGCACATGCAACATATTCAGCAAGTTTTGAGTACTTTGCGGCAGCATAAGCTATATGCCAACTTGGAAAAATGCTCCTTTGACATGAAAAGGGTCCAATACTTGGGATACATTGTTGATGAGCATGGGGTACATGTGGATCCAGCTAATATCCAAGACATCTGTGACTGGCCAGCCCCGACCACACTAACCTAGCTTTGGAGATTCTTGGGACTTTCCAACTTCTAGCGACAGTTCGTGTTGGGATTCTCCCATATTGCATAGTCCCTCGGACAAGTGACCAAGGGTGGTGGCAGGGAAACGTTTGCATGGGGGAAGTCACTACAATGAGCATTTGTTGATTTGAAGCATCGCTTGTTCTTAGCACTAGTACTCTCCTTACCATATCTACAACAACCGTTCAATATTGAGACTGATGCATATGACTATGTTGTAGGTGTGGTTTTCACTCAGCATGGTCATCCAGTAGTGTTGAACGAAAATCTTCCTGCAGACAGGTAGATCTCCTCAAAGAGCTAGACTCTTAACTCTAAGACAGAAAGTGCTTATCATGGTCACTGACTTCCTTTTAGTTCTACACAAACTAATGCATGAAGAGGAAGGAGGAAAAATGTACCTTTTACCGGTGTTTGTCCCTGCATGCTCCGAGTTGAACTCCAATCTTGAGCTCCTCGATAAGCCCTGTAGACAAAAAAAGTACAACCACTTCCTATTCTATCGAGATTAGTTTGAAGAAGACCTATATACTTAGAGACAAATTCATGTAATGTCAAACACAAATTAGAAAGAAACATGCCAAGCATATTACATTAATGAGGAAAAAACGTTACTTACAGCTGTAGATGGAATGTAGTAGTTTCGTCAAGTTCTCCTTGCCTAACCCTTGCTCAAAAGCTCCACGATCGGAATGACGATAGCTTCGCTGATTAGCCTCCACTTCACTATGTGTTTCCTATGAGATCATAGGTTTCATGCTTCTCATCCCTTCTCCAAATATCACTTACGAGATCATAAGTTTGGTATGATTCTCCATCCAGATCCCCTTTCACCATAAGAAAGCCTGCTTATATAGGTTTAGAGAGGCTCAACCACTTGAGATATCTATGGGGTAAGTTGAAGATTTTTCCTTCTTGAGTTAGGGATCTTCCCTAAGATCATGGCTAGACTAGGGATTTGAATCCAACTACCTTCCAAGATTGAAAAGATATTTCCCCCATTCTTCTCAACAGACCAATTGTTGCCCAGAATAGGTAGCACTCCCTCAAAAAGGTTGCCAGAGCATTATAACGCTCCCTAGTAGTGTATAGGGGGGCACCAACACTCTTGAGAGTAGGAGCGCTCCTTCAAAAGGGTTAATGCAGTGTTATAACGCTCCCATATAGTGTATAGAGGGGCACCAGCACTCCTGAGAGAGGTATAGGGGAGCGCTCTCCTCCAAAAACTCAATTTTTTGGGTTCTTTCAGATGGAAAGAGGTTCATAAACCCAGTTAACCATTCCTCCTCTTCCAAATCAAGTGTTTGATGTGTGTCAAGTGTCCTTCTCATGTCATTATAGGCACGACATAGGCATCATGGCAGTATGCTTTCCTTGACACTTGCGACACTTGTGAGAAAAATGTGACACTTGCGACACCTGTAATGATGACATTTGCGACACTATCAAAGTGATTAATTTCAATGTGTAACAGATTGCCCCCCAAAGTATGAAGTTAGAAGACAAGAACTGATAACTAAAATGCTTTGTAGACTTTCAAGCAAGGGTATAGATGCAGAGAACCTGACAAAAGATGCACACAAACATCCAACAAATATTATGACATGTTTCAAAACCAAGGCAGGCATACCTATGCTTGGGTGGTAAAGACTTGCAAGATATGGCCGCCATAAAATACACTACGGATCCATAATTGTATTGATAAAAAGGTATAGCCACTGAAAATACACTGTGGATCTATACTCCCATGACCTGAACTGATC
>SNQJ01S0079127.1:28833-40804 GCA_010110895.2 Picea sitchensis | reverse complement strand
CAGCAGGAGGAGCACCACAGGGTATGTTTTTACTATAGGTGGAAAAGCAGTAAGTTGGATTTCAAAACTGCAAAAGGTTGTTGCACTTTCAACAACAGAGGCAGAGTATGTTGTTGCTACAGAGGCTAGTAAAGAAATGATTTGGTTACAAAGTTTTATGGAGGAATTGGGAAAAAAGAAGGAGAACAGTCGGTTGTACTGTGACAGTCAGAGTGCCATTCACCTTGCAAAGAACTCGGCCTTCCATTCGAAGACTAAGCATATACAGTTGAGGTACCACTTCATACGATCCTCCTTGGAAGATGGACAATTGAAGCTGGAAAAGATACACACTAGACAAAATCCTGCAGACATGTTAACAAAGGGAGTAACCAGGGAGAAACTGAGTTCCTGCTCAGTTTCAGTTGGTCTTCAAGAATGAAGATGAAAATGAAAAATTTGCCAGGTCCAAGAAGGTTCAGAGTCCAGCATATACAGTAGTGGTGGAGTTGTTGAGATCAGTCTCCAAGTGGGAGATTGTTGGTTGTGGAGCCTGATTATCTTCCTGATTCATAGGTCCTTTCTTTCAGCCGTGTTTATACCCCATGAAGTATTTACACCCCATAAGTATGTACACTCTTCCACGTGGGGGAGTGCAGAGGGGGGGTACCTCCTCTGCGAGGTCCGGGGGGGCTATCCCCCTGGCTAGGGGGTCTGGAGGCAAGCAACCCCCCAGCGGGGGTTCGAGGGCGAAGCCCCCGAAGCAAAAATTGCCTTGTAAAAGTATATTGTAATTTCATTGTAAATCTGGACCGTTCATTATAAGGTCGCAGATCTAACGGTAGAGATTATGTTAAGGGGTTTTTGCCCTAGAAGGCAACCCTATTTTATGAGGGAAATGTATTTCGGCTATGGATGATGGTGAATATTGTATTCTGAGAGAGGAGACTGTGAGAGAAATAAGAGGAAGTTACAACGAGTTTTGCTATAGATTGTATCCCTTCATTTGTTGGATAATAATAAAGGAAGGACCTGGCAATTTCTCTGGTGGACGTAGCCCACACTAGGTGAACCACGTAAATATATGTCTCTCTTGTATTGTGTGTCTTATATGTTTTGTTTCTGCAATTGTTTTATTTTATTGCTCCACGGTCTTGTTTTTCTAATAGGCACAAGGGTGCCAATCTTGAAAAACTCATAAAAATGTCCAAAAACCCAAAATTTCAGTGAAATTTTGACAGTCAAGCTAAATGTGATGAGGTAAAGAGTCAATCAGCATAGGAAATCAAACATATGGGGTGAAAAAGGTCTGAAAACAACAAAGGGTAAGACAAGGTCTATGAGGAAAAAATCAAAACCAAAAGTTTCAATTCGATTCCCCAGTACGGTCGTCAATTTCTGTTGCAGGAAAATCTTCCTGCGGACAGGTAGATCTCCTCAAAGAGATAGACTCTTAACTCTAAGGCAGAAAGTGCTTATCATGGTCACTAACTTCCTTTTAGTTCTACACAAACTAATTCATGAAGAGGAAGGAGGAAAGACGTACCTTTTACCGGTGTTTGTCCCTGCACGCTCCGAGTTGAACTCTAATCTTGAGCTCCTCGATAATCCCTGTAGAAAAACAAAGTACAACCACTTCCTATTCTATCGAGATTAGTTCGAAGCAGACCTATCTACTTAGAGACAAATTCATGTAATGTCAAACACAAATTAGAAAGAAACAGGCCAAGCATATTACATTAATGAGGACAAAACGTTACTTACAGTCGTAGATGGAATGTAGCAGTTTCGTCAAGTTCGCCTTGCCTAACCCTTGCTCAAAAGCTCCACGATCGGAATGACGATAGCTTCGTTGATTAGCTTCCACTTCACTGTGTTTTTCCTATGAGATCATAGGTTTCATGCTTCTCATCCCTTCTCCAAATATCACTTATGAGGTCATAAGTTTGGTATGATTCTCTATCCAGATCCCCTTTCACCATAAGAAAGCCTGCTTATATAGGTTTAGAGAGACTCAACCACTTGAGATATCTTTGGGGTAAGTTGAGAATTTTCCTCCTTGAGTTAGGGATCTTCCCTAAGATCATGGTTGGACTAGGGATTCGAATCCAACTGCCTTCCAATATTGAAAAGATCTTTCCCCCATTCTTCTCAACAGACCAACTGCTGCCCAGAATAGGTAGCGCTCCCTCAAAAAGTTTGTAAGAGCGTTATAACGCTCCCTAGTAGTGTATAGGGGGGCGCCATCACTCCTGAGAGTAGGAGCGCTCCTTCAAAAGGGTTGATGCAGTGTTATAACGCTCCCATATAGTGTATAGGGGGGCGCCAACACTCCTAAGAGAGGTATAGAGGAGCGCTCTCCTCCAAAAACTCAATTTTTTGGATTCTTTCAGATGGCAAGAGGTTCATAAGCCTAGTTAACCATTCATCCTCTTCCAAATCAAGTGTTTGATGTGTTTCAAGTGTCCTTCTCATGTCGTTATAGGCACGACATAGGCATCATGGAAGTATGTTTTCCTTGACACTTGCGACACTTGTGAGCAAAATGAGACACTTGCGACACTTGTAATGACGACACTTGCGACACTATTGAAGTGAGTAATTTCGATGTGTAACAGTAGCATACCATAGTGAGACACTCTCAGATATCGTCCAGAAATACCCCACCTATGACAAGGAAATGTATTCCATTGTGAAAGCATGTCGTCAATGGAAATATTACATTATGGGAAATGAGACAATCATCCACACTAATCACAAACCTATGCAGTTCATATAGACATAGAGGAATTTTCATAATGACCACCATCAAAAGTGGTCCACATGTCTGCAGCAGTTCCATCTCAACATCAAGTATAAGATAGGGAGCACAAATAGTGTTACTGACTGCCTTATTCACTCTCCCGTGGCTCCACTCACCACCGTGCTCCATTCATGTGGGCATGATGCATCTGAGTGGCCCCAACTTTATCAACGAGATCCTTACTTCACCACCACCTATCAACTCTTGGGTACAGGAGTGAATGCCACCGATTTTCACATTCAGGATGGATTTCTATTCCATTTGTGCCACCTTTGTGTTCCTGTAAGCGAGCATGCAAAGTTGATTTTGGAGGCTCACTACAGTCAAATGGCAGGACATTTTGGCGTGGAGAAAACTATGGTCGTTCTATAGAAACATTTTTATTGGCAAAAACTTCAACAAGACGCCAGCAAGTATATCAGATCTTTCACTACATGTGTCATTGCCAATCCATCCATCAAGAAGCAAGGCTTATAGACCACTCTTCCTACTCCTGAGAGGCCTTGGGAATCCATCTCGATGGATTACATGTCTGTGTATTTGTGGTGGAAGATCGATTTTCAAAGATGGCATCACAGCAGCAGAGCATCATAGCAGCAGATATTTCCAAACTCTTCTTCGAATGAGTGTGGGTCCATTTTGGGATACCACATACCATCATCTCGATCGGGAAAACAGGTTCCTCAACACATTTTGGTCGACTCTCTAATCATTGTTGGACACCAACCTCACTAAATTCATTTCCTTCCACCATCAAACCGATGGCCAAACAGAGATTGTCAATCAGATGATTATGCACATCATGTGCACGTATAACTCCAAGAATCCACATACATGGGATGACAGTCTTCTCTATGTTCATCACAGCTACAACATGTCTCTCCATAGCTCCACCAGCCATAGCCTATTTCAAGTGGGGTTGAGATTCCAACCCTTGAGTTCCATTGATGTTGTGCTACCTCCTGCAACCACATAGACAAAATCTTCCCATGTTCAGTATGAGGCTGAAAAAGCCACCAGATTCATTGGGTGGATTCAGCACATCTGCCAACAGGTCCATGATATTTTACAAGTACAAACAACACCATGATCAACATCGGGTACCGCACAAGTTTCAGGTGGGAGACAAGGTCTGGTAACATTTTTCAGAAAGAACGCCTTATAGGGCCCTGTCAGAAGATCCTTCCACTTCGTTATGTGTCTTATGAGACCATTTCTTCCTAAGGGAGGAGGATTGATCCAGGTGGATATTGGTGGCCACCCACCTATTCCAATTAGTTCCTCTTAACAATTTTTAGTTCAACATGTTTCTCTGTAATGATGATATTTCTTTATAATTGTGAGTTCTACATTGTTGTAGCTATCTTGAAGCCCTACACAGCATCCAAATGGATATTGGTGGCCACCCACCTATTCCACCTCGCTTATTTTGGAATTTTTCATGTCAATACATATTTTTGTACTTCCAGGGCCATTTTGGGGCCCTAAACAGTGTTTTTTTGTCTTTCCACAGTTAAACCATAGACAAAATTAGAATTTGATGACATAATGTGTAGCTCTCGAAAATACCTTTCCAATAGGCTATCACACGCCTAAAATGAAGGTCGTATGAAAACGTTACGACCCCCGGAAGTTGAGGTACCAATTTACCCATCGGGGCCCACATAAGTTTTGGTGTTTCACCTCCTAGGGTTAGGTTTTTGGATGTCAATGGTTTTGGCATTCATGAGTATATTAAAAAGGAATTTGGAGCGTCATTGCAATTATTTTACTCATACGGATGCGCGTAGCAGCCACATCTTTTCTTAGAGATAGCTACCACCATTCGAGCAAGTTGTTTTCAGTTCTGCAGTTTTACAATTTCAGCATATTTTATTTATTCAATAGAAGTTATTGTTCATTGGATATATGTTGTTATTCTTTGTATCTCTTTGTTATTGTATTCATTCATTTATTCATTGTGTTCCACTCATAAATCTAGATCAGTTCATCATAATTATAATCTACATGAGAAATTATAAAGACTTCCATGAATTCTTTTTCACTATGAATCTATTTCACTGGTAATGTCCTAAACCATGATTTAATTCATCCTTCTAATGTGAGGATAAATAATAGACAAATTTCATTGTTCCAAACAATCTTAATATTTTTTCGTGCAATATTAAAATGATTGAGATATGTGACTGCAGAGGCATTCCCTTCACCATCAAACTTTAAGTTTGACAAGAGATCAATTGTCTTGACGGAGATTCCCCCTGAGGGTCTCATAAGACTTAAAGGGTTATCCCATACATAGATACAAAGAGGAGCCATGGGTTGGTTAAAACAATTTAATGAAATGACACCACATGTGTAGGCTTGTCATCCACCCTCCTAACGTCAATTCTGTTGACACAGACAAAATTCCCTCTATCAACAGTAAAGGTTTTCCCCAGTGAGAAGTCCCTAATAGACCTCACACCACTTGGGATAGGGGACCCATCCAGATTCTGGCTCGACAACCATTTATAGTTTGGGGTTTACCAATTGCGACCTGGTCCACCGATGATGGTTTCTAATCTAAATAATGAAATGCAACTAATCTAAGATACATGTGTCCGGACAGAAAAGGTAACCAAAAAGAAAATATAGAACCAGACATGTTCCCTTCAATAGCCCGGAAATAGTTCACACAGAGTAGAGACTAGAATATGAATAAATAACTACAAACCCATAATAGTCTAGCATCTAAACAATCATTTATAGTCATATGTCCACAAATTCAGATAAATATTCCGCGAAGAACTGAAATAATCATGCAACAAACATACATAAGAATGGTCTATAATATGAAATGCATTCTTACACAAGTGTTAATAAAAACACAACAGAATAATCCACAACACGTGTAACACAAGAATCAGAGTTCTCTCGGAAATAGCTTAGCCAAACAGGCTTATCATCCTTAAAAGTTTCATCAATAGTACATGAAAGCTCCAAGAGAAAAAAATCCCTAACTTCAAATGCAATCCCCTTATTTATTGAGATTCACCTTGACTCTTGGCCTTTCACCTTCCCAACTCTTGAACTTCCCTTTACAAACTTTTTTCCTTATCCTCCAAGGAATGATGAGGGAATAATGGAACTAGAAATTTTCATGATTTAATATATCAAACATTCTATGCATTTACATTTCGAATTTTGTCTTTTATTGTTGGTAGGCCATCATGGATTTGGCCCTAGTTTTCCTCATACAATGTGATGAATAATTTGAACATTGGAGGTATCTTCTTCTTCCTAAGGGCTTGCATAACATGCAGATTGTACTACGTCTTTGTCATTTGAGCTTGATTCTCTTTTGTTGATGGTTGCTCCTATGTTAGTGTATCTGCCTTTGTTGTAGATCACATTCACCAAGATGTTCTTGTGTATCGGTGAATGCTCTTTGTCTGGATGTATAAAAATAGTGTCTCTTTAGTCTACTCCTTTGCACACAATGTATTCAAATTTCTAAGTGTGATATTTTTCCATATGGTGCCTAGGTGTCATTCCACACCAAATACATGAGTTGCTCATACATAACATTTCAAAATATAAATTAAAATATATTTAACCATGGATAAATTAATCAAAAATTGAGTGAGAAGTTCATATCTACTTCCCTGAGTTTGATCTCTGGTCCCTTTGATGATTGTTTTGGGACATCCCCCATTGCAATGATGTGTTATTAAATTTTGGGCTGATGAAAATATGTCAACATGAAAAATAAAAAATATATGATTATCAGTTAGGAATCACTTAAACCTTATCATTTGGAAGTTGTAAAGATCGACGATACTTTTCCAACGGTATAAGGAACGTGTGAAATGAGTATCGGAGTCAAAAGTTATGGCCAAACTACGAAATGAAGTTTTACAATACCCGTCATTGTATCGGAGGTTGGAAGCCATTTTTTAGTCAGTGTATTGGCACTGGAAGAAGGATCAACCCCGGTATGTCGATGTCGAAAGAAGGATTGAGCTCCAGTATGTCGATGCCTAAAGAAAGATTGAGCTCTAACATATCGGTGCTGGAAGAAAGATTGAGCTCCCACATCTAGAAGAAGGAAAATAAATTAATTAAAAACAAGTGTTGGACCCCTTTGTCATATCCATGAAGATGAGATGATTCCACTGACACTGGGCGTATCAACGGGAAATGAGTGATCTACTCCATTATATTGGCGAGAAAGAGATTTCTTCTCCCAACACTAGGTGTATTGGCGATTCAAAGGGATGATGAATTTCCTAAGGATTGATCTTAGTATGAAAACTTGAAAAACAAGCTAAACAGTGAACAATCTATTGAAAACTATAACTAGGAAGTTGTAGAGATCGACGAGACCTTTCCAACAGTATAAGGGGCGCACGAAACAGGTTCTGGATTCAAAACTTATGGCCAAAATACAAAAGGTATTTTTATGGGAACCATTGGTGTATAGACACTCAGAAAGCATTTGTGCGTCGATGTATGAGCAGTGGACGTCCCTTTGGGCGTCGATGTATCAGCAATAGAAAAACAATTGTCTCTGGTGTATCGAAAAAAGAAACAAGATTGCCTTCAATGAAGGAAGACAATCGAAAAAATTCTAATTGTTTTTTTTAATAGCAAGAAACAATAATAGCTTGAGTTCAAAAGTCCATAACTTTCTCATACGATGTCTGATTGAGGCATCGTTTATTGCAATGTCGAAATCATAGGGAGAGACTTATAGTGTGAGAATTTACAACTTCATTCAAGCATTTGAGTAGATTCATGTTTAGTGAAGGTCACAGTGAACGAAGCTTACCTAGTGGCGTTGGAATTGTAATCCCACAAAACATACAACTAGTTTATTTTAGGAGTGAAAAATCCACATTAACCAGTACCCAAAATTGTGAGCAAAGGCATTTTTAATGAAAATTCGGGCCTCGTTCTTGCTACTTCTAATCCGGATTATTTTTGGCACGAAATGAGAGCGAAGATATAACACATAAATATATAGATATATTGCAAGAGAGACAACAATATAACAAAGATATATCAGAAATATAACAAGAGTCACAGATATACAGTAATGCACGATTTTTATTAATGAAATAAATGTAAGGAGACTGTAAAAATACAGAGTGAAAGACTCGCTAGAATGGTGACAGCTTATCTCTTAGAAGGGATGTGACGGCTACTCGCATTTGCAAGAAGATTATTATTACAATGAGACTCTAAGGGCCTTTTTAACATAAGTAAAATAAAAAACCCTAACCCCGGAAGATGAAAAGCCAAGAGGTTTGCATTCCCCGATGCGAGTAGTTGATACATCAACTTCCCGGGGGCGTAACTTTTGCATACGATTTTCGTTTGGGGCGCTCGATACACCATTGGAAAGGTCTAACCGAGAAGAACGATTTTCGACTCATCTAGGCAATTGCCTTTGGCAATCGCTTGGACCCCGAATCCCCAAAAAACGTCATTTAGGGCCTCAAAACAGCGCCGGAAGTTTGGAACCCGAAAAACTGTCGAAAAACTGTTAAGATGGAAAATTGTTTTTCGAGCCCGTGGAATAGGTGGGTGGCCACCGATATCCACCTGGATCAATCCTCCCTCCTTAGGAAGCAATGGTCTCCATTGCGTTGAGTTCCCGGGGGAGAGAGGGAAGTGTTTGTTGAATCTGAATCTTGGTGAGTTGCTTGCCTTGTTGGAGACGTCATGCTTCTCAGTTTGTGGAAGGTTGTCACGGACCTGTTGTTGGCGGGGTTGACTCTGTTCAACCAGTCGGGCTATCTGAGATGACTGTGTGCAGAAGGAATCTTTACGTTTTGCTACAATCTTGTCGACCTGCTTCTGTTGGATAGAAGGTGCTTGGGACGAGGATGAAGTGGTTGCAGTATCTTTTTGTTTCCCTTTTGAACAGATTGTGAAGAAGCTGAATTTTGTAGTATGAGATACTACCTCGCAGCACTGTTTAGGTGGGACAATAGTTGGAACTAGCTCAGGTATTTTGTAGAGATGACGCCCTAGAGTAACAATGGAACTACAGGGTCGAGACTCATAAATAGCATGGCACTTCCACATATATGGATGGCCCAACAAAACATCACAGACATCCAGTGGGGAAACATAACATGATACCTCGTCCTTGAAGGGTTGGATTTCGTATGACAATCAACATTATTGGATGACACGAAGATCTCGTCCCTGGCGAAGCCATCCGATGTTGTATGGTTGTGGGTGTGGTGTTGTTGACAATCCCAACTGTTTTACGACCTCTGCTGAGATGAGGTTCTTCTAGCTTCCTCTATCAACAATAAAATGCAGTGGGGTCCCCTTCACCCACATCTATGAATGAAAAAAGTGCTCCCCCTCTTCTGGATCTGTTGGTTCTTTCGGTTGAATTGTTGTGGTCGCGACAATTGCAGTGGGGTATGCGTCGATGATCTGTCTTTTACCAGTATTTTCATAATCAGATTCTGAATCAGGGTTCGGCTCCTTGTCTTTGATCTCGGCCACCAATGACTGTTTTGAGCGACATTCATCAATGTTGTGCCAGGGGATTTTGTGGAAATCGCACCATTTTCCGGTGTCCTTCGTCTTCTCGTGACCCTTCTTTTCCTATGGCTTAGACCGATTTTCTAGAAGTTATTTGTTAGGAATGTCTTTCTCATACTTTGGTTGTTGCGGATTTGCAGATCCGAACTCCCATTTGTTCTGGTGCCTAAATTTATGCTCGATTTTAACAGCGTATCGATACGCAGCACCGAGTGATGAGATATCCAGAAAATCCATTTCAGTTTGGATGTATCTGTGTAGGGCCCCGCAGTATTTCATAACCAAATGTCGCTCGGTGTCTTTGATACCCAACTTGGTGCACAAGGTATGGAAGGTATTGGTGAACTCTGGCATTGCTTGGCCCCTCTCTTGCCGCATTTTGGTCCATCTCATGTACTGATCCTCATAGTTTCCAACGGGGTAATATTGTTCATTTACCACATCCACAAAAAAATTCTAAGTGAGCTCGGCCCCATATATTCCAGACTCATATGTGGAACTTTGCTCCTAGTAAGTTTCCTACCAATGTTTGACATGGGAGAGAGCCTTAAAGAGGAAGAAGGTGATCTTTCTCTATCGAAAAAATTGTGAACAGAGAAATAACCTTCAAGCAGATTTAACCATTTGTCTAGGGCATCCGAATCTATCTGACCTTCAAATACGGGAATATCCAAATTAACATGTACCTTGAAATGAGAGGTGTTTCCAAAGTGGTTGTTTGATGAAGATGTGTCTATTGCTATTGGTAGACGTTGAAAGATGTGGGAAAAATTCTCCATCATTTCGTCCCTCTGTCGCGTGAGAGCTTGCTCAAGCAACAAATTGATAGAATTGTCTGCTCCGTCATATTTATTTTCTTCCGCCATAGAGGGTTTCTTGGGCGTGTGAGAGCAATTGTATTCAAGAGAGACAAGCTCGAGACCCAACTGGCTATACTCAAACATCGTCAGGGACATGTACTGAGAAAATGATCAAGAGCAACCTTCTCTAATACCACTGATCTGGATTATTTTCGGCACGAAATAAGAGTGGAGATATAACACAGAAATATACAGAGATATTGCAAGAGAGACAACAATATAACAAAGATATATTGGAAATATAACAAGAGTCACAGATATACAGTAATACACAATTTCTATTAATGAAATAAATGTACAGAGACTGTAAAAATACAGAGTGAGACTCGCTAGAATGGTGGCAGCTTATCTCTTAGAAGAGATGTGACGACTACTCGCATTCGCAAGAAGACGATTATTACAATGAGGCTCTAAGGGCCTTTTTAACATAAGTAAAATCCAAAACCCTAACCTCGAAAGACGAAAAGCCAAAAGGTTTGTGGGTCCCGATGGGGGTAGTTGATACATCAACTTCTCGGGGGCATAACTTTTGCATACGATCTTCGTTTGGGGCGCTAGATACACCGTTGGAAAGGTCTAACCGAGAAAAACGATTTTCGATCGATCCAAGCCAATGCCATCGGCACTCGCTTGGACCTTGAATTCCCAAAAAACGTCGTTTAGGGCTTCAAAATGGCCCCAGAAGTTTGGAACCCGAAAAACTGTCAAAAAACTGCCAAGATGGAAAATTGTTTTTCGAGCCCGTGGAATAGGTGGGTGGCCACCGATATCCCCCTAGATCAACTTCTTTTCTTGAATTCAGTTCTATCAATTTATGCGGCCTCTGTGTTATATAGGCTCTTAATCCATCTATTGGAACTAAGGTCATACATCAGTGGCTAAGAATTATTATCCCGTGAAACAATTAACCGACGTTTGGAACACTTGCCACCAAGTATGCGACAAGAGTACCAATTCTTCTCTAAGACGCAATTCAAAGCAAACCTATATCCTGTAGATGTTGCAATTAGCCAAACTAACAATAAATGGCCTTTTCATGAACACGGCTAGTCATAGAATCAAAATGCGCAAAATATACATGCTGGTATGGTATGTGTAATAAAAGCTACTAACAACACACACACAAACTCCCCAAGATTATTATAATATTCAATCGTGACTTCAACATGACGTAAATTAAAATCAACGAGAAATCAAAAGAACCTGCTTAATGGACGCATCGAA
This sequence comes from Picea sitchensis, assembly GCA_010110895.2. Classification (NCBI taxonomy): domain Eukaryota; kingdom Viridiplantae; phylum Streptophyta; class Pinopsida; order Pinales; family Pinaceae; genus Picea; species Picea sitchensis. The sequence goes on along the minus strand of SNQJ01S0079127.1, from coordinate 29,392 downwards.
AAGGATATGAGTTGGAGTTAAAAGGAGAGGCCTCAAGATGTGAATGTCTCGTCGATACACCGTGTATCAACAAATATAGAAGTATATCATCAACACACTGTGTATCGACAAGAAATAGAGATATTGCGTCGATATATATCGATGATTGGAAGTTGATTCATCGTCGATGTGTCGACGATCAGAAGATGATTCATTGTTTTATGTGTCAATGGTCGAAAGTTGATTCACCGTCGAGGTGTCGACGATCAGAAGCTAATCGCCTCCAATGAGAAGAAGAAAATATGAAGATTTTCTAAGTGATGAAAGGTTTTACAACATCAATGAAAATAAGGAGATCTTGTTGATATAGGTTCTATCGACGAGGAAAAGAAGATGTCTGTCGATACACTGTGTATCGACGAAGAAAGAGGAAACCTGTCGATACACTATGTATCGGCAAGCTAAAGTGATCTTCAAAATTGTTGAAAATGGTAAACTCTGGAAAGAAAGAAGAGAATCTTGGATTTTAACACTTGCATGAAAGATTCTACAAGGTTTTCCAGTAGTAAGAGATTAATAG
>SNQJ01S0079127.1:4807-27989 GCA_010110895.2 Picea sitchensis | reverse complement strand
TAAAATGGAGATTAAATGTTTAGAGGTCCAAATAATCGAGATTTCATGTGTTTAGGCCTAGAATGACATTGGAACATGTGTTTAGGGATGAAATGATCATGCTCATGAAAACGTTTCCTTTTAGAATTCAGTTTATTTCGATCATCTCCACCATCAACCAACACAATACTAGCCCTTGGAGGGATTTGGGCTCTTTGTAGAAGGTTTTTCTAGGAAGTAAACTTTTGAAAAGAATTAATATAAAGGCCATGATGGCCATGCATTTTAAGACTCCTCATTTTTACAAAAACATGATGGCCATGACTGCCTTTGTATGGTATCTTCCCACCTACCTAGCATCCCAATCAGTCTCATAAAGTTCATCGAAATAAGCAAATATCCAAATAACTTCATACAAAAAAATGTTAATTTTGTGAATCAAGATTCATATTCCAAATGTATTTGAATCATTGAATTTAAGTTTGATATAATTAAAACCAGAGATGAATCAACGACATCACAAAAAATTGTGATGTCAAACCCAAAATGATTTTTCACTTGGACAAAATTGTGATGTCAAACCCAAAATGATTTTTCACTTGGACAAAATCGTGATATTTAGTAAAAATCGTGACATCAAAATGTTTTTGAGAAGTCACCAAAAATTTGGTGAGATTTGAAAAAAAAATGCCAATATTTGCTTGAAATTTGATTTTTTGGGCTCATTCTCTAACCTTTTTTTTTGTCGAAAGCCATAACTAACAATATTAGTTAAATAAATGACATCGTTAACATGGAAGTCAATATAGTTAGAGATGCTTATATAGCTTACTAGCAATATCCATATGAAATAAGTAATGATGGAAACAAATAAGTTTCAAAACTAATATTACAAGCCAACAACCATATAGAGATACAAGCATATGGATAATGTTAAGATAGGATCCTAAAATTTAGAAATATTTCATTATTTATTTACAACTCTATCAGAATCATACATTTACAATCTATAGGACATTTAAGAATATCATCCTATTAATATTGGGATCTGCCAGGGCTGTCATTGTTCGTTATTTGGTGGGAAAGGAAACTATAATAATGTAGTAAAGTTTGGAATAAATGTTTACAAGAAAAAGTCACCAAAAATTGGCAATTCGAAAATGCAAATATCAGAGTGAAATTCGATTTTTTGGACTCATTCTTTGACTTCATATTTTGTTGGAAGTCATAACTAGCAATATTCGTTAAATAAACATCATTGATATAATTAGAGATGCTTATATAGCTTAGTAGAAATATCCATATGAAATAAATAATGATGGAAACACACAAATTTCAAAATTAATGTTACAAGCCAGTGACCATATAGTATAGAGATACAAGCTTATATGAAATAAATAATGATGGAAACAAATAAATTTCAAAATTAATATTACAAGCCAGTGGTCATATAGATATACAAGCTTATCAATGTTGTTAAGATAGCATCCTAAAATTTAGGAATGTTTTATTCTTTGTTTACAACTTTACCAAAATCATACATTTACAATCTAAAATACTTTTAAGAAGATCATCCTTTTAATATTGGAATCTACTAAGGCTGTGTTATTGTTCGTTAACATTTGGTGGGCAAGGAAATATAATAATGTAGTAAAGTTTAGAATAATTGTTTACGAGAAAACATTGGCATCGATAGCTTATATAAGAGTAATAATTGGGAAAATATAGATCAAAAGATTCAAAGTACATTGTTAATTTTCTTTTTTTATATTAACAAAATTTGTATTAAAATTATATTATTACATTGAGATTGAGGAGGCTGATATGCCCTGTTATACCCACCAACCTATTGGTGGCTATCAAGGGGAGTGTTGGAAGGTGTTAGCCCCTGATTTGCATGGGATCCTTTCTGAGAATTTTTGTGATAATGTTTTGGAAGGATTGAAGATGCTCTGTTTTCAGGATTAAGAGGAAAGAGCACTCAAAACTTTCTATCGTCGAAGAAAGATTTGAAGGGCAGAAGATGCTCTTCTCCTGTACTTATCGTGATGTTTATATGTGTTTGAGTGAACCTGCAAATTTTCTCCCCGTGTCTCGTGGAGAAGGTTGCATTACCAATTTTACATCATGAAGTTGCACATTTTTGGGATAGGCTGAGTACAAAAGGGACCAAAAAATGCAGTTTCTGCAGTACAAGTAATTCTGAACTACATTCCTGCATTAGATGAGGCTCTGCAAGAATTGTTGGCAGCAGTCCATATGCGCTTGGCTGAAACAGTGGCAGAACTACAGGTGCTAAATTGGAATATTCATGTTATGAATGTTGTAGCTCACGCAGCAAGGATTGCTGCATACAAATTTGGCATGTCTGTTGGATTGCTTAAGAATGTTGTTTTATGGAAAGATATCTTGGCAATACCTGTTTTGGAGAAGCTTGCCCAGGATGAACTTTATTGGGGAAAAGTGCTCCCTCATCTAAGGAACATTGTGCAGAATATTCATGATGAGGGAGCACTTTTCATGAAAGAAATAGAGATCTTATGGAAGAAATTAAAACCAGAGATGAATCAACGACATCACAAAAAATTGTGATGTCAAAGCCAAAATGATTTTCCTTGAAGGATATAGTTGCTATGGTTCCCAGTGTTAAACCATCATTCAAACATATAGCAGTTTCGTGAATAGATTTTTCATTCAATACAGATTTGACATCATCTATTGAAACATTTTCCACATATGGCTCTTCAAAATCAGGTTGCAGAATATCATATGTCTGAGGACAGGATAGAATGGTCTGTAAGTTTGAAAGTATTTCTTTGGGATCAGAGGTGACTGAATAATCATCGTGTGGATTTGAATCTTGTGAATGAGAGATAAATTGATTATCCAAATCATCCGCTTGAATAGGGACAAGATATGAGAACCATTCGAATATTTATTGATCCGAGGGTTTGTCACTTTCAAGATATATACAGTAAATATGCATAACTCTTTGAAAGAAATCATCCACGAGTTCATTTCCGAGCCTACGGATTTCTTCAAGTTCATTAAAGAGTTCATCATAATCATAATCTACATGAGCAATTATAAAGACTTCCATTAATTGTTTATGACTATGAATCTATTTCACTGGTAATGTCCTAAACCATGCTTTAATTCATCCTTCTAATGTGAGGATAAATAATAGACAAATTTCATTGTCCCAANCTTTCAAGATATATACAGTAAATATGCATAACTCTTTGAAAGAAATCATCCACGAGTTCATTTCCGAGCCTACGGATTTCTTCAAGTTCATTAAAGAGTTCATCATAATCATAATCTACATGAGCAATTATAAAGACTTCCATGAATTGTTTATGACTATGAATCTATTTCACTGGTAATGTCCTAAACCATGCTTTAATTCATCCTTCTAATGTGAGGATAAATAATAGACAAATTTCATTGTCCCAAACAATCTTAAGATTTTGTCGTGCAATATTAAAATGATTGAGATGTGTGACTGCAGAGACATTCCCTTCACCATCGAACTTTAAGCTTGACAAGAGATCGATTGTCTTCACGGAGATGCTACCTAAAGGTCTCAAAAGACTCAAAGGGTTATCTCATACAAAGATGCAGAAAGAAGCCATGGGCTGGTTAAAACAATTTAATGAAATGACTCCATATGGGCAAGCTTTCCATCCGCCCTCCTAGCACCAATTCTATTGACGCAGACAAAATGCCCTTTATCAATAGTAAAGATTGCCCCCAGTGAGAAGTCCCTAATAGACCTCACACCATTTGGGATAGGGAACCGATCCGGATTTTGGCCCGACAACCATTTCTAGTTTGGGGTTTACTAGTTGCAACCTGATCCATCGATGATGATTTCTAATCTAAAGAATGAAATGCAACTAATCTAAGATGCATGTGTCCGGACATAAAAGGTAACCAGAAAGCAAATATAGAACCAGACGTGCTCCTTCCAGTAGCCCAAGAAATAGTTTACACAGAGTAGAGACAAGAATATGAATAAATAACTACAAACCCATAATAGTCTAGCATTTAAACAATCATTTATAGTCCTATGTCCATGAATTCAAATAAATATTCCCCAAAGAACATAAATAAGCATGCAGAAAACATACATACGAATGGTCTAATCTAATCTAAAGAATGAAATGCAACTAATCTAAGATGTGTGTGTCCGGACAGAAAAGGTAACCAGAAAGCAAATATAGAACCAGACGTGCTCCTTCCAATAGCCCAAGAAATAGTTTACACAGAATAGAGACAAGAATACGAATAAATAACTACAAACCCATAATAGTCTAGCATTTAAACAATCATTTATAGTCCTATGTCCATGAATTCAAATAAATATTCCCCAAAGAACATAAATAAGCATGTAGAAAACATACATACGAATGGTCTATAATATGAAATACATTCTTACACAAGTGCTAAGAAAAACACAACAGAATAGTCCACAACACATATAACACAAGAATCAAAGTTCTCCCAAAAATAGCTTGGCCAAACAAGCTTCTCTTCCTTGAGAGTTTCAGCAATAGTACATGAAAGCTCCAAGAGCATAAAGCCCTAACTTCAAATGCAATCCCCTTATTTATTGAGATTCACCTTGACTCTTGACCTTCCACCTTCCCAACTCTTGAACTTTCCTTTATAAACTTTTGTCCTTATCCTCCAAGGAATGATCAAGGAATAATGGCACTAGAAATTTTCATGATTTAATATATCAAACATTATATGCATTTACATTTCGAATTTTGTCTTTTAGTGTTGGTAGGTCATCATGGATTTTGGCCCTAATTTGCCTCATACAATGTGATGAATAATTTGACCATTGGAGGTATCTTCTTCTTCCTAAGGGCTTGCATACCATGAAGATTGTACTACGTCTTTTGTCATTTGCATAGTTTCACTTTAATCTTGCTTTTGTTGATTGTTAATAAACTCCTAGAATTTTCCTTTTAATCTTAGACCTAATCTCAAGCCTTAGATTTTTCTTAGGGACTACCCCTCGTGGTTTCGCTAGGAGTGGGCCTAGACGGAGGAGACGAGGATCAGGGGACAACACCTTGACTCAAGACTTTTCCCCAAGGACACACCCAATGGATTAAAAGTTTTTCCACGTTAAACTTGAGGTGTATATAAAGGTGACAACACAAACCACAAGATTTCTACACATGTATTTTTGGTCAACATGACCCTGGAAAAACCCCCATGGGGAAAACCAGTTTGGAGAACAGATGTATTATGGAGATCTCAAGCAAATGATACAAGGAAATAATACAAATGAACCTAATACATGTGCTAGCTCCTCTCAAGCTTAGCAATGGAGTTCCTTGGAATGTGCACCCCTCTTTTCCTTGATGTGCCTGGTAGATGAAGAATGTGCCCTTTGCCTTGGTGAGCCCACTCAACCTTTTCCCTTGCCTGCTATGGTGCACCCTCACTCCAATAAGTGTGCCCTCATACAAGCTCAAGCTCCAATGGTGTGCCCTCTTCCCAAATGGTGAAGTGCACCCCTCTTTGCTTCTCCTCTTCTCCAAACTCTTCTTCTCTTCTCCTCTCTTGCCTTCACTCAAATCTCTCAAGTGAACAATGAATGTCCTTTTTCCCTCATCCTTAACTTTAGCCTCATCCTTAGACTAACCTAGGAAACCAAAGGCTAAGATTAGATCCAGGCCAACCAAGACGAAGGGTTGAGATTAAATCTCCCCTTTATCTTAAGTTCCTAAGTTACTTTATGTTATTAAAGTCACTTTGTGACTTAAGTGAAATAAAGTCACTTTGACTTTATAACATAAAGTAAAGTGGTGAGGGTCAAATATTTCTCCCTTTGAGTTAGACACTCAATAACTCAAGGGGACCACTTTCCAAGGTATCCAAAACTCAACAATGATGATGATATACATTTATTATGTATATGATATAGATTTGTATTTATTAGTCTTGAATGGAACTATCAAAATTCAATATCGACAATGAATGTTTGAACTTTGATATATTATTTGGTATCCACTACACCATATATATACATCAGTGGTTTTCTCCATATTTATGTGCCAATGTGCTTATTTGATGTTGATGTTGGTTTATATTTTTAAAATTTTGAAAAACAAGTTATTTTTGTATTTTTAATGCTTTCCATTTTTGTCAAATTTTCACTCATTTTTACAATGTCCTGATGTCCGAACTCACATAATTTTTTGTTGATGCTAATTTTTTCAATAATGTTCAAGACTCATTAAATTTATTATGACCTTACATGTTAGATTTTCAACCCCTGAATGACATGGTTTATGTCCACTACAATCTCCTATGTGGGTGAGGCATCTTAAGAAAATCCTTGATGCGGATGCCATTTCCTTGGACAACATTAGCATATTGTCTCATAGGAGGGTGGAGTACAAGATGCCTATTATGGAGGCACTCGAGTGGTTAGAGAAGAAGCAGTAGCAACAGGCACAGGGGGTGGAAGAGTAGCGGCAACAAGTGCAGGAGGCAGAAAAGCACTTTGACAGCACAAATGGTGAAGTGTCATCTGCCACACCACCTTATACACAGATTGATACACCGACACCCACCAATGGCTCTCTAAGGGATGATGCAAGACCTTCTAGTGGCAAATGATCCATGACCTGTTCTCGTATAAGTGGGAAACTGAATTGATAGCTAATTTCTAGATTTGTCATATTTTTTAGTTTTGAGTCCTTGATTGGAAAACTATCAAGGTTTAGTGTCGACTTTGATGTATCATTTGCTATCCACTACATCATATATATTGGTTTGTTTTTCATATTTGTGTGCCAATGTTCTATAGTTGAAGTTGATGTTGAAAAAAATGAATTTATTTTGTATTTTTAGTAAATGTCATGGTTTGCCAATTCTTGCTGATGTTTCCGATGTCTGGACCCTTGGTGATTTTTTGCCGATACCAATGTTTTCAACAATGATTAAAACCAAATTTACAAAGATAAAATTGCTTCAAAAAGAATAAGCAGTCGCAAATAACCGGAACTTATTACTAATTTAGCACAATTAATTTCCCAATGAATGCTTACAGCTAAACCAGAACTTCATTAATTTTCACTACATACAACTAGTTCTGTGATAATCAAAGTTCACATTGAAATCCTGGTGACAAAAGTGGAGAACAAAAGTCATGTGCTCTCAAATTTGAGCATGATGCATGGAGAATGGTGCTCTTGAAAATAGAGCTATAGAATTAGGGATTCAGTATTTTCCTTGTCTATTGTCCTCATAAAACAGCACTATAACTACATCCCATTTAGTTCCTTTCTACTGTCTGCAACTTCTTGGTAATGACTCCTGAATAAATTAAATGCTAGATGCACTGATTCTATAATTCTGAAACTCGTGATAAAAATAGACTTTACATGTATAATGACACCTCAGGCACAGGGTACGGGAGGATAATGAGAACTATACCACAGTATATGCTTCTGTGACTAAATGATGCCTTGTGGCCTTCTCCATCATTGGGAAAAATCTGCATTTCAAAATTTATTTATTGTGCTTTAGCTTAGTCTCGGTTAATTTGCAAATGCATAAGCCCCAACTTGAAATCAATTAAATGAAACAGACTTTACCTTATAGAAACATACAGGAGTTATAAAAATATAGTAGGATGAGGAACCAGCATAATTTGCCTCTGATTCCAACATAAAAATTGGTGAACCATAATCTAGAGGGCATAAAACTGGGAGTACAGATACTCGCGGATTTTGTAGTATTCCTCCGATAGAGGGCCCTCAATGACTACTTGCTGTACTCCACTCTGAAACATATAAACAACAGAAAAATTTAGACTCAAGCATGACTGAGTGCTTCAATAGACTCCAAATATATGAAACGTATTTACAACAGTACCTTCTGACTGGAGTCTCCAACTTTACGAACCGTAATATAATCACCACAACGCAATTGGCCACCCACAAACTCAGCCTAGATTGTAGAAACAATTAAACCAAAGAAAAATGGCTGAGATGAAGCTAAATATAGGTAGACAGATCAAAATTTCCTTATAAAAACTAAATTCAATTGACTTCCAAAAATTCAACGTAACAGTAGAAGATTGAACATCTAATGAGCATGCCTTTTTAACAGTAGAAGATTGAACATCAAGAATACTAAACCTCTATTGAGGATAGTACAAGATTGAAAGTCCTAAGAAACCTTCAAAAGCTCAATAGGTCCTTCTATTAATCGTTTATCTAATTGTCCTACATATTAAATAACTATATAGGCATGACTTCTCTTCCATGATAATATTAACAATTTTTAATTCCCAAGGTTATAGCATTAATAAATTACCCCTTAGAATACCATAGAATGCATATTAATCCTGTCCCTTATGAGGTTACCAATGAGGTTCAGGGGCTTGGCTTGCAGCATTCTATTTGGTCGCATATTGACACGACCCTTATTTCTAAACCCTCTAATATCATTGGAGCCAAAAGAACGGTCCCTTATGCAACAATCATGGCAGAGTTCAGGACTTGTCCCTTGCTTAGCTTAGCTATTTTACACATAGTGGCTACTCTTTACAGAATCTGGTGCATGGCAGATACACTAGCTGGAGGAGATAGGTACCCTTTTGAGGCCCTTGCGTCCTCCATGAAACCTGCCAATCATGCATTTGGATGTAGTTGGTATGCCCAAGCAGCCACTCTTCTCCACACGATAGACATGATATTGAGCATCTTTCACCTACTGCATTTTCTATTAATGCTCAAATCTGATTCAAGGAAAACATTAATTCATGGAATCCAGTCAAGCAAGTTGTGGTCAAGTGGCTATATCAAAGTACTTTCTGTGCCGAGACCTAGGTTCCAACCCCCTGACATATTACCACATAAATGTAGCAAATAGGGTTAAGTATTCCATCCGAGACTGGATGCAAGTTCCAGCAAATTTTATGACCTTTGGATGTGGTGTATCTCAAAAGATGAGGCCAGGAGAAAATCTTGGGTGAATTTGACAGCTAAGAAACAGGTGACATCCTAAAGCCCCCCTTGTCCCATATCCCGCATGTCAGGCACGTGACACACTAGGACATGTGTCCTAGACATGTCCCAATGTGTTGGACACCAATGTGCCTAAAAGGAAACTGCAGGGGGGTTAAAAGAAATTTTTACTTCATCTTTTTCACTTGCAGCAAGAGAGAAGAGGCTCTAACTGTCTACCATTGTGCAGGTGAATGACAAAAAACAGATTTTACTTCATTTTTACTTATCTTTATCACTTTCAGCTATGAGATTCTTCCATCTATTGTTCAAGTATCGACCCTATTTTGTATTTTCCATTAGCATTCCCACCTGTAGTATCAGTGATTGAGTATCCATGAATACATTTTGATTTTGATGACATCAAATGACTCAATGAAAAAACTGCAGTTAATAGTTATAACTTCTGTTTTAACTTTTATGTGTACTGAACATTCTAATTTCTTGTGTTTGATCATCATCGATGTAGTAACTAGTTGTATCAATATTTTGTAAATGAATGTTCTAATTCCTAAAAAAATTGGATCTTTATGTCTATTTCATTTTTGTATTTGTAATATTTTTTCGTAGAATTTCTTTTAATATATATATATTATATATAAACATGTCCCCCGTGACTCGTTTCCAAGGTCAACATGTTCCATGTCAGATACTCGTATCTGCATGTCCTGCATGTCCCATGTCCCAGTGCCATGTGACTTAGTTTGACAGAATGAGTATCCCTTGGTCATGACATCTAAGCCAAAAGCAGGAAGACTTTGGTGACAAAAGGGCCATTTACCAACAAGAAACAAAAAAGTGACAATAGCCATTTACCCTCAAGAAACAAAAGACATCAATCATGGCATTCGAGATGAAGTCTGCAGGGTCTATTTGCAAGTCAATTGGATCAGTCCACTCAAGCCACTATTGCCTAAGATTCTCCATTATTTCAGTACTTAGTTCGGGATGGTTAATGGGCTTTGGTATCACTCCCAGCAATATTCATCTTGGTCATGTTCTAAGGTTTCCCTGCAGTCAGGAATTTGCTCACAGAAGCTTTCAATAGAGATAGAGCACCAACTCCTAGGGATCAACCAATTAGCCCACTTTGTATCATGGAACTAGAGATACACAATAATTTCTTATTCAGACACCCAGTTTATTATGAAATCTGTGGGCAGTATTATTGCCTGTTCAAGGACTCAGACGAGTCTCTCCCAACCTTGATTTATGAAGACCAAAATTAGGTGGACCTTTTCATCCAAGAGATGACTCAATACAGGAAAGTTTACCTAGAAACGTGACTGCACACAACTCTAGCAACAGTGTCATCACCTCCGACTTCCAACAGGCATGAGACTTTATTCGAAAACAACGACATGATATTGGAATCACGCATCAGTTGGCCTGACAGCAAACTAATTTGTGATACCAACATAAAGCCTCTGTTTTGATCACAAATTTTTTCACTGCCTTAAATGCTAGAAGAGGTTGCTGAGTAACCTCAACCACTCCACCTTTTTTGAGTCTTCATTGTGTTTTATAGTCCTTAGTAGTATTTGATGTTATATGTGCTTTTCTGCTGCATTTTATAGGAGATGCCTGTAAGTCTCCCTTATACTGGTATATGTATTTACTTAGTCCCATTAACAGTTATGGTTATTGCATTAATTAATATTCTAATGGATTTCAAATGAGTAAAATCTTGACATCCAGGGTTGGCAGGTGTTTGGGGGGGGGGATTGTCTGTGATCCAGAGGGACAAATGGAAATAAATTTTGAATGGGGGCTTGGAAGTTGGAACAGAAACAAATAACCAAGTCAAGGCCTTGGTGCTCTATCAAGGACTGAAGATCCTAGACTCAAACCTCATAAGAGAATTGATAGACATTGGCGACTCATCTCTAATATAAGGCATATGAGAAATAAAACCGCCCCAAACGATTGTAACCTGGAAAGGATAATATCCAGAATAGAAAAAAGATGATTTGCATTGGTCGAATATTATCACGTACTAAGCGCCTTAAACTGTCAAGCAGACAAACTGGCCAACTTCACTGCTCATCCGAAGGTTGGCAAGCTTAGAACAAAAGGGAGGATTATTATAACACCAATCCCATAATCATTTAATTAATGAATAATCCAATGGGTGAAATGTCAAATACGTCAATGGGCTCATGCAAATCCAAGTGGCAGTCCATTCCCATGCATTACGAAGGTCGGATATCTTTGAGTGGCTGGAATTTGGCATTCCAGTCGACAGAAACCTCCACTCGAGAGCTGTGGGATGAAACTCTGGTAATAAAATTTGCAGCTCATCCCAACTGCATTGCTATTCAAGGAATTGGTTCGCATTTCACTATTTATGGCATTCTGGAGGTTCATTCTACAATCCAGAAGCCAGTGGAAATCTGCTCTGATAACTATAGTGCCAGCTCAGACTTGGTGCTCGAATTTTGGGGTTTAGGCATGGATGAGCATAGACATTTTGGTCGTTATACTATTTGTGAAATTTCGGGTTTACAGTGAGTTTTGAGGAGCCATGAAAGTTTGATTTCGAGCAACCACTGCACAATTGCTAATTGCACCAGTTGGTTTCATGACCAGGAGGTCTCCCTAAATGAAGGGCAAGCAGAGGTATTGGAAATTGTTGTCAACAAAGGAGGCAAATAGAAAAGCTTGAGGAGGAATGCAGTATATTACAACATATGGTAACAGGCATTGCACGAAGCTCACAGTCCGAGATATCACAGCAATGATTATCAATTGGCTCAGTAACTGAGTTACTGAGGAAGCTCCAGAAGAGGACTTAGTTTAGCAGGACCCAGGAGATGTGGAGATGGAACCAGTGGAACAAGAGGGCATTCCTCCACAGGAGGAACAAAATGAGGCACACAATGGCCATGCATTTGTCTAATTCCAAGTTTTTTTCTATGTTTTGCAAAACAATATTGATCCTAGGACAGTTCAATAGGGATTGTACCAATAGAAACAACAGTTTTTTTTTTTAAAAAGACAAAATAACAATATCTGTTTTGAAGGTTTTGAAATTTTGTAATAATTATGCTACTATAGCATCAGGACAGCTACTCATTTTGTATTAGTATACTGTACAGTAAGGCTGCATCACCTTTCTAATACAAAATTAACATTTCAGTTAAAAAACAAAAAAAATCTCCACATCCACTAAGGAAAATTTCTTCCAAAGACATCCTATATGCAATATGCACCCTTCAACATTGAATCCCTGCATTTGAAATGCTAGTGTGAAACCCACAACAAAAGTTCAACACCCATACTGTTCTTTGAGAACACTACAAAAAGATAAAGCCGTCTCTTGTTCCTAATTATCAAATGCTTCAATATTGCCAATTATATCTTTAACAATTGTAATATGTGTTGACAGACAATTGAACAGCAAATGCTCTGGTACCAGTTAATGGGGTTTCATTACCAGCATCCTAGCAATTATATTTACATGTAAGAGAAAAATTAAGAGATTTCATGTGAGTGCAAACACGAGAATATATAAAATAAAATAAGAATCAAGATTGAGGAAATGCCATAGCTGGACTCCATCTCCACATTTCACTAGAATGGATGGATGCTTGTGCATGATACAAGTTGAATACATTGTTCAGTAGGTCATATTATATGGCTTCTTCCCATGTTTCGAGGATGAAACATGCCAAGGGGGATGGAATGTAATGTACCTAGGGAGGATAATATGGGGTATCTAGGGAGATACCCAAGGGGATAATGAATGTAATGTGGCCATAATAATGGAAAAGGCCCACTATACAATTAAAAGGAAAGAATATAACAATAAGGAGTAGTTGGCATAAGACCACAAAGTAAATACACGAGTATCATTGTATTGGATATGTGTTCGATTGTATTGTGTTGTAGCGAGTATGGCTTGTGGAGTATTTGATAGTGTATTTGATAGTGTTACCCTACCTTAAGGGTTCTTTTATCTATATTCTTGTGTTGTTCATGGTGAATATTTGGATATCTTTGTTGTTTAGGGTTATTTCTGAAGTTTTATGGTGGACTATCTCTTATATCTTTGAAGTTTCACTGCATACTTTCTAGTCCCATTGACCTACTTTTGTCATCAACAGACATTAATATAATTTCATTTCATTTTCTCACGGAAGTTACCAGTATTATCTAAATGTTGATTTAGGGATTTTGCATACTGCCCTTCGGACCCATATACTGACTGTTTAGGCGTGGGCATATACTTAACTGTACTTATAGTCGGTACCTACAATAAGTAGGGTTTCCCTTCTTTCTCTTCTAGCTCTAGGTTTTTCTTTTGTATTCTTGGGAGATGAATTTGGCGCTCCCCCTATCACCCATTTGAGCAAATTGTGCTTTCCAGTCCCATTGACCTACTTTCGTCATCAACAAACATTAATATAATTTCATTTCATTTTCTTGCTTAAGTTATCAATAGTATCTAATTCTTAAGGCTACACCCTTACATATTAATATATGACAGAATGCAAATTATTCCTCATCACTGTGACAAGAAGATATTGGTCATTTGACAATATATAACCATCAAGTTTGAATTCTTTCACAAGACCATACAAAAAACATCCTAAATTTGGCTCTACCATAAAAATCCTGGTCAAAGCAAATAATTCATGACAGCTATGTTACTATATTTGTCATTTGCTGATGACATGACTAGGAATAGCAGTTGCTATTAAATATTCTCTCCAGCTCTAAAATTCTATAACAAAATCTGCCTAAACTTGGTGACAATGCAATAATTAATGAGAAGATCCAACTGGTTAGCAATTTCATTTTCAAATTCCACAAGTGATATATAATGAATTCACACTTTATACACAACTGTGTCAGGTTTCCTCCACAATGGCAAAGTAAAATGTTTTCCAGATTAAGTTCAAGACAAAGAAACAGAACGGAATTAAAAGAAAGACCTAACCTATAATCATTACAGTTTAATTTAACAGAAAGCTATGTTATCTGTGTTTGCTTGAGACTTAAAATAAAAGAAGGCAAGTTCAAACAAATAAACAGAGAAAGAATACATGAAAATGTGATGAACAGTACCTGGACACCTTTGCTTGCAAGTAGTTGCTTGAAATCTGCTAATCGCAAGTCCCCAACAAGAACTGCTTTATGCGGTGGTGGATCTGTGGAAAGTGGAAGGAGAGGAAGCATCTCTTCCTCCTTATTTCCCACTTCTCCATCAATCCATGCTAATTCATAGTCACCAAGCTGCACACGTATAAAATATAGATGGATTTTAACCTCAGATGAAGACTACACAAATTCTATAACATCGATAAATTACACTCTTTATAAAGAAAGCTTGCACAAATTCTAATATATAGATAAATTATAATCTTTAAAATAAAACTTATTGCATTTGAAAGAGAATTAAATTATATCAGAACTAATAAGTAGAAACGTTTCTCACATAATTATGCTATTGACTGTTATATATATATATTCTAATGTAATCTCCCTGCCAACAGAAATTATTTATCATATAAACTAACACACTGAAAGTATTTACTGATTTCCCTATCAACATGGTGATTGCTAATGAAGTAAATTATCTCATCTCTTCTGTTCCCTATTATCATTTGTAACGTTTTCATTTCATCAGACTAAAGAAGCTCATCATATATTTTGAAAAATAAACAGAACAAATTGAACAGTACCTTCTTAAAAAGCACGTTGCTCATGAGTCTCTCTGAAAGTCGCACCTGATATTTGAAAAGGATGAAATTCAGAAAGGTATACACCTTTAATAAGATAATACACCTTGTTTGTGTCTTGATTTAGGGTAGCTAAATACTCTCAGTCACCAATAACTACTTTGCACATTCAGGAAAACTTGAAGCATGTCTCATTCAGATTGTAAGACTTGAAAAAAGGAACAAACCATAAGATTCCAGCCAGAAAATAAGCACATGTCAGCATTTCAGGCATAATAATATCCACAGCAATATAGAATTGAGGGCAAAGTTTAGAGTGACCTTGTATGCAGACAAATCTGACGTTACATCCACTGTTTCCTCAATCTGGGGAGCATAAACATGGGATGTAACATGCTTCAAGCAGTGTTGCTTTAAATGCTCTGTAGCTTCAGCTGATCCATGAACTAAAACCTTCACCTCGTCATAATAGGGAATGGATTCAATTAAGTCAAATTAAATTCTCAAAAGACAGGCAAATCATGTACTGCAATACTCTATATGATTCAATGTTGAGCATACAAAACAAAAGAGCACACAAACTAAAAAACAATTTGCTTCCGACATCTAGCCAGATGGTTATCAGCCTTATGAGGATAACAAATAGCACTTGCATTCACACTAGTTATCCTACAATGGTCTCATCAGTAAATTCGAAGAAAGTCTGTTGAGGTGGCTTGGAACCAAGCAAAGACAAATTACTATAGTAAGGCATTGACAAAAATAATACTGGATATAAGTTTAACAATTTAGAAGATATTTGAAGTTTAAAGATTTACAGAAGGTATGCAAAGAGGATGGCAAACCAAGCAAAGAAAACTTGCTATGGTAACAAAATTACAAACATTATTTCGGATACAAGTTTACCAGACCAGAATGTATTTAAAGTTTAAAACAAACATAATTTTGGATATAAGTTTACCAAACCAGAAGGTATATAAAGTTTAAAGATTCACAGAAGACATCAATCAAACATGGCAGAACTGTTTTACTAAATTATTTTATGGTTCATGCAACATTTGTTTTATTGGAAAATGCATCTTTTATTCATTAAGAAATAATAAAACAGTACATCAAAAACTATACATCATGAAGCCAAAGTGTGACCACACAGATTACCCCTCCTTGCATAGGGAAGAAGAGCTAGCATGTGAGCTTTGGCATCCAGTCTAGTGGAATTACAAAATAATTTAGAACAGAATAACCACAAGGAATCCTTCAAAAATATATATAAGTAACTTCACAACATCATTTTTCGTTCAATCATGCACTGGAACCATTTACATCCAGTCTGTTTGTCTTGCATCTTTCAACAAAATCTGGCCAAATATGCCTCATAGACTCTCTGCTACTCGTGCATCAAAGACAAATTACAATTATGCAAAAACTTTCAGAAGACGATGAGAATAAACAGTCACTCCAATTTACAAATTCTCCTACTTCCTCTCTATAAGGTTCTACAACTCAACTATATATACATCATTTCCTACGACTTGCAGAACAATTCGGCCAGAATCATGCTCCATCTCAATCCTTCTCAGTCAATTATCCATTTGAATTCTCTTGCAACATAACCCCAACTCCTTAATAAACTAGATTCTTCCTTGAATCTTTCACTGCATCCATTTTTCTTTGGTCCTAATTTTCTTACACCTGGAACTTTTACATTTCTACTCTTCTTTTACTTTTGTTCTAGATAATTCCCAAATTATTTTTCTTCTTAATTATTTGTGTATTTCCTTGCCTTCCATTGATTTAGAAGAAAACAACAAAAGAAAATAAGCAGTAATACAAAGAGGGTTCAGTCAATTCATAACCCCTTTCCTCTTCCATATCTAAACTATTGAGAAATATATTGGACTGATTAGTCTCCCATGTGCAAGATAATCCAACAAAGTATCTTTCCCTGTTGAGTCATTATTGATGCTGCTAGATAGCTTAGCCATCAAATCCAGATGATTTGAGGAGATAAAGAAGAAACCTGGAAGAAATTGCAAACAAAGGAAGAACGACCGTTCTTGATGTAGAGAAAGCCATCTCTAAAGGCCAGCTAATTCTGCCTGACAAGCTTGATGAATACTGAGCAAGAGAAAAAGGGAAGACCACCAATCTCATCATAGACAAGGCCATCTGAAGATGCTCTAAAGTCTAACCTATCCCGTCAAAGATAGCAAGCAGAAGAGGAGATATAAGCAAAAAAGGGAGACACCAAACCTGACATAGAAAACCATGTGAAGATTCGCTAACCCTACTCATCAAGGACAACAACCAGAAGAAAATAGGCAAAAAAGGGGAAACACCAATCCTGACATAGAGATAACCATTTCAAGACATCCTTACCCTACCTGTCAAGGATAGCACACAAAAGAGGAGAAATAGACAAAAAAAGGAGACATTGATCCCGATGTAGAGAAAGTTGTTTGCTTCCGGAATTACTCCAAAAGTGTTTAAACCATGTTTGTGGGTGCTTCATGAGATTTGGGGTACATGGTGTATGTTCAGCCCTCGGATGGCTGGTTATGGATTTGCACATGGGAGATGGTTCGAGATGGATTTGCACATTGGATATGGCTCACTTAGTGGTTAGCACACCTTACCCACATGGACCCTCTCTTTCTTATGTATGTACCACACTTGGGCCTTCGGAGATTATTCTGCACATGATTATTCAGTTTCACATTTTTTTAGGCATATCACATATTTTGAGGCATTGGTCACCATCTCTGAGGCACGGACAGGCTATTTTCATTGCGTGGACATACTCTACACTCGCCATGTGTCAAAAGCCAAAATGTCCCCCTCCTTTGGCACTTTTTTAAAGCAATTCACTCACTAAAGGAGGGCCAACTTCATTTAGGGGCACTTCATGAGGACATTGGGGCTTTTTGGAGCCTAATTTGATGGTGTGGAGGGCACTTAATTGACTTGGCACTTGATGGGGATCACTTGGCACTTTCCTTTTGATGTGGATGCACTTTATTATCACCTTCAGATGGCTGGTTGGGCAATGGAGAAAGTCATCCAATTTAGAAGGCTACTTTTGGCTTGGGGTGAGGTCGCCCCCCCTTATTTGAGGTAGACATTGGAGTATGAGTGGCCAAGGATTATTCCTTGCCACCTTTTAAGCCCTCCCCAAGTCCTTTCAAGTGGGACGTTGTACCAAAAAGTCCAAATCGGCCCTCTTCCAAAGTTGACATCACCCTTCCATGACAGTTTTAAACATGTAAAGCATCATTTAATTGTACTTTTTGACTTGGTCTCTAATTTTTGAGGATGACAAGTCATTTTATTTTATTCCTTAGCCTAATTTTGGGGAATAAAGAGTGAGAGTAATTGAGAGCCTCATCTATAAATCAGTGTTGCAAGCATTGGCATCGACAAAATATCGTCGAGGGTCTGAAAACGAAAAGATCGACAACATCGGGGAAAATATCGAAAAATGTCGTAAGAATGAAAAACAAAGTTGTAAGAATGAAAATATCGGAAAATATCATCGACCCTAATTTTGAAGATAATATCACCAACATCGAGATATTATCGAGATGTTGGTAACACTGCTATAAATATAGGCACTAGTCTCACTCATTTTGTTGTGAATTGTTGGAGATCATTATTGGAGCCATTTAATAGAAGATCTTTACTTGGTGTTTTCTTTGTGTCAATTCTTGGAGCTCTATCTTTCTTGGTTATTCTTCTTGGCATATTTTTCTTAAAGACTATTGTGAATGCTAAAGATTCTACATAAACTAGCATGATCAATCCATGGAGGAGTTATCAACTACTTGGAGGGAGGATGTCTAGGGTTTGTATCTCTTCCTTCTTCCGTAAAACGATTTGGTAAGTGTTTATCGCTTGTCTTGATAAGTTCTATGCTCCTTGGAAAGGGTTTTAAGCTATGAAACATGACACGTCTATTTAGCCCTCCATGTCGTGTATCCTGCGTGGGGACATAGATTCGTGAAGATACATGTCAGACGCGGATTCGAGACGTGTCATGTGCATAGGACACATCCCAAATCCGTGTCCGACAAGTGCCTTGCACATGTCCCAATTTCAGGACATGTGTCATGAATAGGAAAGGTCTTGGGCTCACGTTTTCTCATGCAAGTTGGAGTTGTGAGGTGTTTTGGTGTGCAACTGATGGTTATTTTTCCCTACTTGTGTTATTAAAAGAGGTCCCCACCTGCTCCATTTCACCCACCCTAGTAATTAATGGTAATATTAAATTCTTAAATTTTTAACATTACCATTAATTGTTTCAGGATGTTTGAGAGTGGTTCCAACCTCATTGGACTTCATATGGAGAAAGTAGAATTTTAGGTCCCATTCAAAATTCAGCAGACTTAANACCATTAATTGTTTCAGGATGTTTGAGAGTGGTTCCAACCTCATTGGACTTCATATGGAGAAAGTAGAATTTTAGGTCCCATTCAAAATTCAGCAGACTTAATGGTTTTCAAGATTTCAAGATTGGCAGGATTGCAATGTTTCTATTGGATTCTATCATGACGGTATGGAACTAGCATTTAATCAAGAGCACCAAGCCTTTTATGTACCTCGATGTTGGTGGCATTGATTGTTGAATTATTTTGTCATGACCCTAGTAAAAATGTACCCTTCACTCAAGTATAAACTCTTATGTTGAACTCTTCTCTTTGTCATTGTGTCAGGTGACTTAGTGGTGTATGTGCCTACCAAACTCCATCTTATTTACATGCAGAGAGAAGAATGGTTGACAGGAAAGAAAAATATGTGGGATGTGTTTCCTGATGATATGGGTTTGGACAACAGTGTTGAATTGGCATTAGTCAACTTGGATCTTAATGAACCAGTGCTAGAGCCGGTCACTTTTGATGATGGTGATCCTCTTGAGGGGTCATCCTCCACACCAACAAATGCACAGATTGCATTGGATATAGAGGAGGAGGATGGAGGAGAGAGCATTGGTAGTGATGCTAATCTTGATGATTATGACATGGAGGACTATTGACAGTCGCGACTCATGAGCTATGAGATTCTTCCATTTATGGTTCTATTACCTACCCTATGGCTATTTTGTATTTTCCATTGGTATTCCCACCTATAGTATCAGTGAGTCTGACTCAGTATCTATGTGCATTTTGATTTTGATGACTTATTGAGATTGAGAATGCTGAAACTTATGGTTCTAATTTCTCGTGTGTTCAGTGTTTGTCATTTGATCAACATTGATGTTACAATGTATATTGAATCATAATTTAGCATTTATGTCACATGTTTAAAGTTTTATATCATGTAAATCTTCTAGATTCTAACAAAATATGAATCTTTATGTCTAAATTTCATTTTTGTATGTGTAATTTTCAAATTTTTTTCATGTATATATATATATATATAAACGTGTCCTCCATGTCCTATTTTCGGGGTCAAAATTTCACGTATCAGATACTCGTATTTCCATGTCCTCCGTGTCCCATGTCATTGTGTCAGGTGACTTAGATTTTAAGTATTTTTTTCAAGTCTTTTGTTGATCTTGTTTGTGAAGGCTATTCCCTTGGGGAAACCCTTCTTGTAGGGCCTTGGTTTCATGGTTTGTCTTGATTGGACAAGAGATTACTAGCCTTGTGGCCCTAGTCTCTCACTCTAATCCATAAACGTTTATAACCAACTCTTAGAGGGGCATACTTCTTGACCCCATAAGCCCTAGGTGGAGATAAGTCTAAGCCCTAACTCCCAGCATTCACCAACTAAAACCCTAAAATTTCAATTATTTTCTTTTGTCTTATAAAAAACAAAAATACAAAAAAATATAAAAGATATAAACCATCAAAAATATTTATTTCGTTGTCTAGAGTAAAGCTAACGATTTACTTTTATTTTCTGGACATCTTTATCCAAGGGTTTGTGCTAAATTGTTGATCTTTTAACCCTAGAAAGAAAATCAACCCTCTTGGAATGTGTTTCATTGTCTTATCTAACATTCTTGTGGCTGATTTAAGGTGTTTGTCAATTCTGGAAATTAATTACAGCAATAATAATCAGAATTGGTGAAACCCTAGAACTAGGATTTAACCCTAAAAGGTGAAATCTAACCCTACTCTAGTTCATATTTCACTTTGAAATTGTTTATTAAGTTTATCTAACACATTCTAATGGTGAAATTCATATCCTAAGCTGCTCATTGTTGCTATATTTCATTTTAGAAATTTTTGGTGAAACCCTAGGGGGATTCACCACCATTTTTTGCAAGTTTGAAATGATTGTTTGGATATTATTCATTCCCACTTGCAATTTCTCATTGTTAGGCTGTTTTTGCAAAGTTTATTCATTGTTGTAGCTGAAATACCCAAGATTTGTCATTCTAAGTGCATTTAGGCACTCTTGGGGTGTTTTCCTCATCCAAAATCTGCAATTTCTGCGTTTTTTTATCATAAATCAGATTCTGGGATTTTTGAACAGCAGCAAGCTAGTCCAATTTACAAGGTACAACTCAGGTATATCATTGGTTCTTGGTTTATGCAACAAGATTTCACTCTTGTGCGGTAAAAGGTACTTGTTTCTTCATTTAAAGGGTGAAATCATAGTGCTGGTTTGTATTTTCTACTGTAGAATATTTATTTCACATCTCAGCACTCTTATAATTAGCTCCTAACCCTCTTAGGCTCTTTATATTGTAGCTTTATTTCCCTAACACTTGGTTGAATATTCTTAAGGCATTTGGCTACTAAGGCACTGGTCTATCTAACATATATTGAGGTGTGTAGTTGGAAGGATTGGGATATCCCCCTTGGTCTCTAGGAGCTGGCCTAAAGTGAAGGGGAGATTGTGCTAAGGTGAGAGTGGTGCATTTCCCGCATTATGCTATCCCATAGCATCCCCCCAAGGGCTGCTAGTTTGGGCACTAACACACACAATAGCAATCCCTTGATAAAAGCTTTGAAGGATAACTTGAAGAAAACATTTGATATCACTGTTCTTGGTCTACTTCATAATTATCTTGGTATGCAAAATTAACATGATAACAACATTCTTCTATCACAACCTAAATATGCTCTTGATATACTTCAGAAATTTAAAACGGGTGATTCTAAAAGTGACTCTACTCCATTATAGTCTAGTGAATATGCTCTATGTGTGCTCGAGAAATTTATAATGAGTGACTATAAAAGTGCCCCAACTCTATTTCACTCTACTATGAAGTTATCAATAGATTGTCAATTGAAATATGTCGATCCTACTTTGTATAGACAACTTGTTGGAAGTTTCCTATATTTGATTCATTCTAGACCAAATATATGATTTGTAATTGGTATTGGTCAATGACAGGACCAGGAGACCTTGAGCATTTTCCCCACTCATCTTCAGTCACAACAGTCTTTCAGGCTCTCAAGCTCTTGAGAGGGATTCCTTCTTCTTTGTGGTCCCAGATTTGTGCATCTCGCCAACACAGATCTGGGACCTCAATGGTTTTTGCAACCTACTTGAGAAAACAGATGGCTTTTGCAAAGGTCCCAGATCTCGCAACACAAATGGTCAATGTGCAAAGAAAGTGTAATGTCTCTACAATTCTCTGTCAAGCTGAGTTCAAGCTTCTCAATCTCTGTTAAGATTTGGTTTCAATGCTTGTTTGTTTTCTTGTGGTACCAAGGCCAATGCCCCGCAACAGAAACAAATCCAACTCTGTCCCTACAGTTCTGTTATGCTAATTAGTAATACACACTACAATCTAAATGAGCATGCCTAGAACTCCTTCAACCAAATCTCTGCAATTCAACAGACATTCAAGGGTATACACAGTTATATATCTGCATTTGAGGATTGTTGTAGGTGAAACACTACATAGGCATCATACATTGCAGTGTTATGGCATTGAATTATAATCTGGACAGATCCAAATCAAAGTACTTAATACTCTAATACAAATGCCAATAAACTTCCCTACAGTGATTATTAACATATTCACACCCAGCACTCTATTCCCAACACTTTTGCCCATACATCGCATCCTCAAGTAATCAACAAGATGCACAAATTCACAATAGCCATAAAATATTAAATGTGTAATTTTCTATACTCATACAAAAATGGCTGTGAATGCTATCAATCTGCGTTGAATTGAGGTGTGATGTAGCTTTGGGTCAAGGCTGTTGGGAGCGGGGAGCGGGAGAGGGAGCGGGTAGTGGGAGCGGGAGCGGGAGGAGTGTCGATTTTCAAAAATTTCCGGGAGCAGGAACGTTTTTTATATAATACATAAAAAATATATATTTTGATGCATATATATATAAAACATGCAAAATGTTGAATCAATTCCAAAAAACATGAAAACATAGATATATGATCATTTAACTAATTGATTAGTGATGATCATTAAAGCATCAACCATTTAGTACACATATAACATCAATCATAAATATTTGTCATCAATAGATTGTAAAAGCCAACATCAACCATGAAATGAAA
>SNQJ01S0079125.1:16424-41945 GCA_010110895.2 Picea sitchensis | reverse complement strand
GAAATCGGGGGAGACGACATTAAGTTTTCTTGTTCTTCCAAAACCGCGAAACGCGATTTCCCGATATGGTTAGTTCGAAGTTTGAAACTCGTTTTAAAACGATAGTTAATTTAAAGATGGATTAATTACGTACTAATGATTCGAAAGATCGGCGGTCGGGACTTCGTGATTTAATATGCATTGAGATTTGCTATTTACCAAATAGTGAACTCCGATATCCCGATGTAATTCGAAAAATCTTAAAATTGCTATTATTTAGGTTCATTCTGAAAATCAACCAGAAGAGTATTTGGGGCATTCATTGATTTAGGTTTCAATCATTATTTTCCAAAAATAAATCTCAAGTGGATTACAAATTCATTAGGTCTGAAAAGTTTTTTGTTTTATGTAGATTTTTGTTAAAAATTGCAAAGGTTCCAGAATACCAGAAATTTTGTTCATAAAGTAAAAAGTTTAAGTTCTGTTTCAACAGGCTGTTCCTATGGCGTCAATTGAGGCCGCTACCCCTTACTTCTAGCAGTAGGGAAGTAGCCTGTCAACGTCTTCTGAAGTGCATTTTATTTCCTGCAATAGTACTATGTCTGGTTTTTCTGCTAAGATCAGATCTCGTAGCATTTTTTACTTGCTACGTCCATTGAGGCATCTGATATTCCATGAGATGATATTCATAATGACGGGGGGGTGGGGAGAGGAGGGAAGCTGTCCAAGATCAGATGGATTTGTCTCGAGTTTACCATGAAGTTGCGTATTTCCTATATGAGCTTGTTAGTGGATTTCCTCCCCCTTTTCTTTTCGTCTTTCTGAGTTTTATTTGGGTTTTTTGATTGACTACCCTGGATTCCTAAGGCTTTGCTAGCTCGGGCTGAGGACCCAGCTGAAGGGTTGAGAAAGACCTTGTGCACCTTCCATAGTTGATCCCTGGGTATAGTGTAAAGTTTTTTCTGCCTGTAGGCGTTCTCAAGGTGCTCTAGATCCACCCTAACTAGATCTTGCTCCTCCAGCTCCATTTCCGCATCCCCGTCCTCTATCTCCTGCAAGTCTTGCGGATCTTGAGCCATGTCTAGAGGAGGGAGATCAGATTCCTTACCCTGTGGGGGCCATTCAGTTCCTTGGCCTATGGACTGAGGTCCATTGTTCGGAGGTGGTACATTTGGGTTTGAAGGGGTTGTGGGGTTTTCTAGTTGATCTTGTAAAATTGAAAACTTATTGCTAGTTGAGGGATATTTACTTACTTGGGCTAGTTTTTTTCTTCCTCCTTGTCGTCTTTTCCTTGCTGGTTGTACAAAGTCGTCCTTGCCTTTTCCGCTTTCTGGGTTTCCTTCTTTGTGATCCATATTGAGAGGGCACTCTCTGAAGAGATGCCCATGTTCGTGGCATTTCCTGCAACGGAATGGAATGTGTTCGTAGTCGATGGTTTGGGACCAGTCCTCATTACAATATTCCAGTGTGATGGATCCTAGGAGTGGCTTGGATATGTTTAGGTACACATAGATACGCGCATAAGATGTGTAGCGCTGCTGCTTGGTGGCTTCGGAGGATTTAACATAGATGCCAATGGTGTTGCCAATGCCAGCTAGGACCTCTTCCAGCCAGAATTCCTGGGGAAGAGAGTACAATCTAATCCATACCAGCGCATGAGCGAAGTCTTCCTTCTCAGGGCTGAACTTCTCTATCCAGAATCTTAAAAAGAGTCTTGCCGAGTTGTAGAAGTAAGGCCCCCCATCAAATATGTGATTGCGATCCTCAAGGTTGTGGATGATGATTGTGAAGAACCCCTTGGACCCCAGTTGTAGCTCATAATGACCTTTTGGTTTCCACCAATGTTGTATCCATTTGACTAGATCGCGCACAGAAGGCTAGAGCCCTAGAAAATTTTCCCACCAGGGCATAGTCTTGCATGTATTGCTTCTGCTCCTCTATGCGTGGTGAGCTAATAACGTATTTTGGGGCCTGTGGCGCTTGTGGGATGCATTTACTCGGCATCCAGGGAGTTGACGCAGTTGCAGGGACAATCTCTTTGTCTGGATCGATGTCCATCTTCCGATCCTTGAAGGTCCCTTCCGCTAGAAGCTTCGAACGCAAGTCTGGTGGCGGCTCAAAGGTCGGTCATTTCCTTCCTCCTGCAGGGTTTCCATTCGTCGCGGCTTGGCTATAGGAGACACTCGTCGTCTCCCCCTCCTTGCGAGACATGAGCCCCAACGGGGCAGTCGATGTGGTAGCACAGTTCAAAGCGGTTGAAAATCCCTAAAACCTCGACGCAGAGCTCTTCCCTCGATATCGATTGAGTGAGTATTGAACATTTAATTTTATAGATAATAGACTGTATATATTTATTTCAGATTTGATTATTAGTTTTCTTTAGTTATTGTTTTTATTTAGATTAGTTCCTTAATGTAGTTTTCTTTTGTTTTCTAGGACTTAGATCGGCTAACGGAGCCGCTAAACCCGTCAGGGTGGGTCATCCCAAACGACTTGGGTTATTTAGACAACCTTGGACCGGATCCACTCTTCCAGTTGGCGAGCCTTCATTTTCACCCATCAACAAATGGCGCTAGAAGGAGGGCCTGAAATTTATTAATTGCATGAGGTGGTCGTAGGACTCCTCCACCACCTAATCGCTCACCTATAGTGACAAGAAGTCATTCGAATGATAACATCCCCCCTCAAATATCAACCACATCAAATGACGATCCATGGATCACAGTTGAACCAATAACCCTAAATTCTACAGGTGGTGACATACAAGAGATTGTCCGCCAATCTCTCATAAGAACACATAGTTCCTTAGCCCGTTTAAGGCAACCAAATCGACCTTTGGACCAACCTTTAGATTTCTCTGATATCAGAGAACAACTTGGAGGCACTAACCTCACTGTGAACCCTACAGATCCAATCCTCACTCCTGCTGCAGGGCGATCTGGAATACCTCCCTCACCACCTCCATCATCTCCTTCTTCTTCTGGAGAAGACACCTCTGACGAAGTCAGTTCCCCTTCGTAGCCTTCCACAACGCCTACACCAATGGCCAACCACAACAATCCTGCCAGACCTTGGTTCAACCAGGATGCCATAGCCGTACCTAGGGCACATCATCCCTTACCCAAACATCTAGAGAAGTGGCTTCCCAAGTTTGACCCTGACTCCAAACAGATCGATGAAGATCACATTAAAAAGTTTATGTTAGCCATAAGACTCCACAATGTCAAGCACGAAAATGTAGTCTGTAGGTTGTTCCCCTAGACTTTTGAGGGAAATGCCTCTACCTGGTACTTTTCCCAACAACCCCATACCATCGTGTCTTGGGAAAAGTTTGAGTCATGCTTTTTGGAAAAGTTCGGAGATGATAATCCCCAAAAGTTCTAGTTATGGAGATTTCTAGCTTAAAAATGAACCCAAAAGAGAAAATTAAATACTTTAATCAAAGATTCTTAACACTTAAGAACTGAATCCCTATGGATTCCATGCCTGCCGAGAATCTTATAATAGCATACTATACTAAATCCTTGCATCAAAGTATAGCTATTTGGGTTAAACGATCTAAGAAGGCTACATTGTTAGAGGCCTTTGAAGAGGCCTGACAGATTGAAAAATACATCCTTATTTTAAAAGACGCTACTAGCAACGAAACAGAGACTAGTTCTTCTTCCAAAAAGAAGATCTAAATCCTCCCTAGACCTGCTCAAAGTAAAGCACAACTTGAAAGCTCTGATTTAGAAAACTTAACTAAATTCGTTCAAAAACTGTCAAATCAAGTTATAGATTTGAAAAGGACGACCGAAGAAGCTTCTTCAAGCAAAGGGCCTTACAAGCCCTCGTTCAAGAAACCTTTTCCCACCAACTGACCTAATCCTACTACTGAGGGCCTTAATCTAGAAAGTCTGCAATACACCCTTCAAACAATTCTAGAAGCCCAGGATAACTTGATGCCTCCTGAGATTTCTGAGGAGGTAGTTGAACAAGGGAGAGTTCAAGAAGACGAGTCTTCTCCAAACATTTTTGGACACTTCTCGGATAGAATCTTTCAAGCTAACTTCGAGATAGTACATCCCTATAATACTAGGAGTAAGACAACAAACAAACCTTCTTCCGAAAACACTACGACTTTGCCTCCAAAGCAATCTAAACTAGATGAGACTAAACAGAGTCATGTAAACCCCAACTTAGATTATGATTTAGTTGAAGATATTAAAAAGTTAAGGGCTAACATTTCTTTTTATGAGTTATTGAAATTTCCATTTTTGTTACAAAAAATGTTACAGAACATCGCAGAGAATAGCAAAAATGGTAATTCAAGCAGTAACAAGGTTGTTCAGAACAAGGTTCCTCAGAAGACTTCCACTAAGAAAAATCTCGATCTTCACGATAAAGGAAGCCTTCCTGTAAATAATGTAAATAATGTAGATAAATTAGCTTTAGAAACTACGAGTAAAGAACCAAAAACTACCACCCTTAGCACTCGCAGAAATGTACCTCCATTTTTGTTAACTTTTGAAATCTTCAATAGAAACGTGCACAATTGTATGGTAGACTCAGGAGCGTCATCCAATGTGATGCCATGGTCTGTATGTCAGAAGATTAACGCTGACGTTGAACCATCCACTTTAAAAATCATCCAACTTGATTGAACTAGTGTTAAAGTTGTAGGCGAATTAAGGATTGTGCTTATAAGATTATCGTCCAACCCCAAGGTTCATCAAGTTATTGATATTATTGTTGTGGATATTCCAGAAGTGTATGGTCTATTTTTAAGAAGGGATTGGTCGGAGCAGCTACACGGATATTTCACGACAGATTGGTCTCACCTGTGGCTTCCAAAGAACAGAAAGCCCAACAAAATCAAGGTAAATCGTGAACGCTACCTTAAGTTCACGGTCACAGCTTTGAATGATCCCAACGAACCATTTGCACCCTCTGCTGATTCACCCAAAATACAAGGGATGGATACCTTTTTTGGCAATTTCATGGCCGAAGCTTCAGCTATCACCAACCCAGAACAACAGTCCGAGATTGTAGCATATGTGCAACCAACAACTTCTACACAACAGTCTCATACACCCGATAAAAATCAAATTTTGTCTCTTTATTTTGACGGGTCAAAGTCCAAAGAAGGAGCTGGTGCAGGCTACGTTATTATTGATCCCTCAGGTAACAAAACATTGATTACATGTAGGTTATAATTTGAATGTACTAATAACACAGCAGAATATGAGGCTTTACCGCAGGGTCTCAGAAAAGATTTGGATATGAACATTCAAAACTTGACTGTCTTTGGCGATTCCAAAATCGTGGTTAGACAGGTAAGAGATTCTATCCACTGTCTCTCTCTGCATCTTAAAAGCTACCAATCCGAGGTATGGAATTTAATGAATAAATTTTCCTCTTTCAATATAAAATCTATTCCTAGATTGAATAATTCTAAAGCAGATCTATTAGCTAACGTAGCTTCCAAACTCTTTCCTACAGAAGGCTTGTCCCCGGATGCATTCTCCGTCGAACTGTTGTTCAGGCCATCCGTTCTGGACAACATCATGAATTGGAGAGTCTTCGACGATGATCAGCAGATTATTAGCTTCCTGCATATGGAAGAAACTTTTCAAGGCACAGTGATAAACAAATGCACTCATGAAGACAATTTGTGTGATTTGACGGTAATACCAGATCCGAGAACTCCTGAATCTTCATCGGACATGGTAAATTCGATCCCTAGATCTGTAGTTAGATTAGATAAATATTACGACCTTCAAGATAAATTAAAAAAATCAATCAACTGTAAAACCAGTAGTTCCTCGTTATCATATGAAAAAGTGAACTTAGGAACTAATGACAATCCACCGTGCATTAATTTAGGGGTTGGGTGCTCTGAACAAGAAAAAGCTACATTTATTAAATTGTTCAAAGAATTTAAATATGTTTTTGCATGGACGTATGTTGACCTTAAAACTTTCGACCCCAACATCATACAACACGTCATTCCTATGAAACCCCAAACCTTTCCCTTTCAACAAAAATTAAGAAAAATGCACCCTAAGATCGAACCAACTGTCAAAAAAGAATTAAATAAACTCCTGAATGCTAAGATAATTTTCCTTGTTAGGCACACTCAGTGGGTCTCTAACCTTGTCCCTGTCTGGAAGAAAAATGGAGAAATCCGACTATGCGTCGATTTCTGAAACCTTAATAAAGCGTCTGATAAAGACAACTATCCTATCCCACCCATGGAACAGATCCTTCAACAGGCATCTAGTTCTGAAAGACTATCCTTATTGGACAGTTTTTCAGGGTACAACCAAGTCCTGATGTCTCCTCCAGACCAACTTAAAACTACCTTCCGCACTCCATGGGGCACCTACGCTTATCGAAAAATGCCCATTGGATTGATTAATGTCGGTGCCACTTTCCAGAGAGCGATGGACATCGCTTTCCGAGGCTTAATCAATCAGTCCGTCATAGTTTACTTAGATGATGTTACTGTGTTTTCTAAAAACAAAACCGATCATCTAGCTCATTTACGATCCGTTCTACAGTGATGTCGTAAATACGACATTTCCTTAAATCCTAAAAAATCCATCTTTGCAGTAGAACAGGGTAAACTCTTAGGATTTATTGTGTCAAGCAAAGGGATGATTATCGACCTCGAAAGGACTTAAGTCATCTCAAAACTTCCCCCTCCTACATCCAAAAAGTCTATGCAATCTTTCTTAGGCTAGATAAACTTTGTCAGGATATTCGTCCCCAGTTTCTCCGAAATGGTCAGACCTTTACAGAACTTAATTAAGAAAGACGCACAATAGCATTGGGGACCCTTAGAAAATCAAGCTTTTAATGCAATAAAAAAGGCCATAATAGACGCTCCTTCTCTCATGAGCCTCGAATTTTCACAGGACTTTACACTCTACACTTTTGCTTCTGACAGTTCCTACGCTGTAGTTCTAACTCAAAAGAACGCTGAAAACAATGAAGTACCCATTGCCTTTATGAGCTCTGCTTTCAGAGGCGCGGAAATTAATTACCCAGTGGTATATCAACAAGCCTACGCTGTTTTCAAAGTAGTCAAACACTTCCGGTCTTATCTTTTGAAATCTAGGACAAAAGTTATTGTCTCTTACCCAGCCGTCAGGAATCTGTTAGTGCAAAAAGAACTAGGTGAAAAGAGGGCTAACTGGGTTACCTGCTTTCAGGAGTATGACATAGAAATTACCCCAGCTCACATAGTGAGAAGCCAAGGGTTATGCAAGTTAGTTTTCGACTCAACCGCGGGACAACAAGAAGAAAACCTAGGACAACACGATCAAAATGCAATCTGCTGTGCACAAAACTCTATCAGTCCCTGGTATGATGATATAAAATTCTGTCTTGAACATGGGTCAGCCCCCCGTCACCTGGATCCCACTAAAAGAAGAGCGTTGATATTAAAGGTTGCCTCCTTTCATTTTATTAATGGTATTTTGTTTCATCAAAATTTTGATGGCGTACTAATGCGCTGTCTTGAGAAAGACGAAGCAGAAAAAGTCTTACTAGAATTACATGCAGGAGAAGCTGGTGGTCATTTTGGTGGTGACACCACTGCCCATAAATTTTTGAGAGCCGGTTATTACTGGCCCACACTTTTTAGAGACACCCATGCCTTGTGCTGTAACTGTACTATTTGTCAAAAAGCATCAGGGCGGTTACAGAAACCATCCTTTCCTTTGTAGCCCGTTCCAGTAGACTCTCCTTTTCAGCAGTGGGGCCTTGATATTATAGGTCCAATCAATCAACCATCCTCACAACAACATAAGTTTATCATAACAACCACAGATTATTTCACTAGGTGGTCTGAAGCTGCCGCATTAAGAATCGTGAATACCAGTCAGGTAATTGCCTTTCTAAATTCAAATATTATCACTCGTTTTGGTATCCCTGACTGTTTAGTATTCGACAACGCTTCTTATTTTTCATCTCTTGAGATGAGCGAGTTCGATTTAGAAAAATGAATTAAATTGAAGTATTGTGCTAGATATTACCCCCAGGGCAATGGATTGGCAGAGTCAACAAATAAGAATTTGATTAAAATCATCAAGAGAATGGTATCTGAGAATCACAAAAACTGGCATAATGCACTATTAAATGAGATTTGGTTTGATAGGGTAACACCAGAAACTGTTGTAGGTAACTCTCCCTTTTTTCTCATCTATGGTAGAGAAGAAATTCTGCCACCACACATTCTTCTTCCCTCACTTCAGCTATCGCAGAAAATACAAGGAGAAGACTGTCCCCCTTTGGAAAACCGAATAAACGCTTTGATGAAGCTAGAAGAGGTAAGAGCCCAAGATAAACGTAAGTTAGATCAGCATCAAATAGTAGTTAAAAGCTGGTTCGATTCTAACTCTACCTCTGATAGGAACTTTGAAGTAGGTGAACTTGTCTTGAAATGGGACAAACCGCATGAGGGGAAGGGAGAGCACACAAGATTTCAAAACTTATGGCTTGGTCTATTTTTAATTGCTGAGAAGTTGGGTCCCAGCTCTTTCCTATTGCAGAATCTAGAGGGGCAGCCTGGCACCTATCCGGTGAATGGCCAATCTATGAAAAGATATTTTGCTTGATGACAACCCTTTGTATATTATGTAAATATTCTATTTTGGGTTTGCTTTTCTTTTACTGTTTTGGCTTTGAGTTTTTCCTTTGCGCTTATCAGTTTTGTTTTTGAAAATATACATACCTGTGTGCTGAACTATTCAGACAAGGAAAACAGAAAATTCTTTCACTGAAATGGTTGTTGAAAAATTGTGTAAACACCAATTGTATACTTCTGAAATTTACATCTGTGTTGAAAAAATTGTTGTTTGAAAGAAGTTAATTGATTTCCATCTGTGAGTAAAGCCTGTCACGATCATCTGTTATCTTCTTACGCTGTCCCTGTTCCTTAAGGGAATGACTCAGAAAGATGTCTCCCTGCCTTAGAAAGTTGGTTTTGTAAACAAACCACCTCTAGATATTAATGAAGGACAATTCTAAAAAAATTTGTTGAGGTCTGTAAAAAAATATGCTAAAATATCATAATTTTCAGCGTCACCCCACTCAACTATATATCTTAAAAAAATAAAAAATAAAAAGAGTTGTGGGAAGTGTTTGTAAACCCGCCGGGATGTTGAACATGTCTGCTGGCAGTAGGTAAATGCATGCATGACGCCAAGACAACTTCATCGGGGTACTGAACAGGCCCGCTGGCAGCGAAGCAATGTTGGGTATATGAAAATTTGTAAATATGTAACCTCTTGACCTTAAAACGTGCTTTATTCTGATCTGGAACTTCTTGGCAGGATATAGACATCAGAGTGTGTTAAATGGCAGCCCTGTTGAGGCTATGGATGCCTACTGGCAGCAGTGGCTCTGTCAACAGTATTGGGGATTTTATCTTTAATATCGTGGCTCACTTATCTTAAGACAGTTATCAGTTTTCATTCTTTAAACACTGCTGGAATATTTGATCATTGATGATGTTTAAACAATTTTCTGGTTATTTCTGTTGGAATTATTCCTGTTATCCTAATCTGAGTTCGTTATTTTGGCAGAGATAAGTGCTTCTACCAGTGTGACACCATTGCTGGCAGGCAATTCGCTTTTTTATACTGTCCTTATAAGCCGCCTACACCAGTGTTTTGCGAACCTTGATTTTCATCGCAATCTTCAGAATAAAACAACACTATTATTTTGCGCATTTGCACACTTACCTTTGTTCTCGTTTTCACGACTGCAAGCATGAAAAATTTGTTTTCGAAGTCACATTAAAATCGTCACTGGATTATTTTGGTTACTCTTGTCTATGTGTTCATTGCATTTCCTATTTAATTATAATCGCACAGTTGGAAAGATACCAAGATCTTTACTCATTTGGCATTCTTTAATTGTTAATATGACTTCGTTTTTACAAGACTGTGATGATATCCTTATGATCGAGTTTTTGATACATTGGTGTTTAGATTTTCTATGGTCTTCCATCGATTTCTTTGACACATTGGTTTCATGAAAACACATTGACATTGTGGTTAGACCCTTGGTATAAATCATTTCATACATATTTGATATGATCGAACCCTTGGTGTTGATTTCGAATCATTGTTTTGGTTTTAAAACTATGCTAAAACTATTGCTCGTGCAAATGTTTGGTCAACTTACCATAGATTTCATTGATTGTTTGAATGGCATAGTTTATGACATATGCAATAGTGATTTGAACCACTATATGTGCCGTCGGTTGTACTGTGGGAAATGACTATTTTGCATGGGCTGATCTAGCTCCATCACCTTTGCACACTTGGGCATTAATGCCTTCCCCCTATCCCGAGTTAGCTCTGTTGTTTTCGAGTAAGTATGTGAGCTATCGACCTTGCGTATGCCCTGTTCAAACCCTTGCCCATTCACCCAGCTCACCGTGTGCTTCTGTCTATGGCACCGGTGGTGCGCATAGAGCCAAATGGTAGCCAAACTCTGTTTCTATTCGATAATGCTCGCAAAGATTTAGAAAATAGTGGTTGGCTGGTGTTTATATAGAGGTTCGAGGGTTTCAACCTTTCGGTTTCCCAATACTTCTCCCTCACCTTCGACCGGTGCAGGGCTAAGGTCGGAGACATACAACTCGAGCTCAATGAGGAATTCATGAGTTCAGCCATAGGACTACCAACGACAGGGAAAAGGTGGTTTAAAATTCCAAAGTTGACGAGGTGTCGTGGCCTCTCCTTTTCACGTCAAGGAAGATTGTTTCCTGTGATAGAGGTATGCCTATCACTACCCTCAAACCCAGGTGGCATGATCTTTTGGTAATTGTTAAACAGTTTGTGACCTGTGAAGGTCGGTATGGCTTGGTATTTTTGTATCACCTCTGATTATTGATGAATTTCATAGGCTACCCTTTGAATATGTCGCATTACTTCTTGCGTAGTCTTTACAAATGTCTAAAAGATTCAATCGCGAGAAGGTTGATAGCAGCCTTTTTCATCATGGCTTGATTAAACTCATTAGTGTCCACCATTTGAGCCTTCATGGTGATAGTTGGCAAGCCTTCCTATTTGGGAATGACTTTGCCACTCCCAAGTCTATCCATGTGGACAAGGTTGTGGTTACAAAAACTATGGTTGAGCCAGCCGTGCCTTTTCATATCCTTCTCCCCCCTGTCAAACCCTCGGATTGCCCTGACATCGACCTACCCGATACCATAGCCAACCCGTATAATAAAGACAAGACTGAGGTCGTAAAGAAGCCTGTGAGGAAGAAAGGCAGAGGCGACACTGCTGTCAACAGTAAAGGGAAGAAAAATGCTCGATGGATATCGAGGTGTGCTAGGAACAAACCCAAGCAAAACATCGACCAAAAGCCAATAGTGTTGAGCGAGGAGTCGGACTCCGATATTGAGTGTTTCTTAGCTGAGGAGTACCCCTATTCTCATGGCCTATGCTCTAAGGAACCCTATGACTATGTCTCTAACTTACCCCCGTGCCTCAAAAACAACCCTAACTACTCAGGTTTCAAGCTACAAAAGGAAACCCCTAGTAACTTGAACAAACCCTCGCCGGTGATGTCAAAGCCTGATCAATCATCGTGTTCTCAATGTAATGCTTGGCTAGAGAGTTATTACACCAACATTCCCCTGTTGCAATCAAAGATCAAATCGTTAGAGGAACGGGTGACAGTGCCGGCGAAGGAGAATGACATGCTACAAGCCAATGAGAAGAAACAAAAAACCACTGGTTTGATTGTCTTCAGGAATGTCGAAGTAGCAACAACCTTTGCCAATTCAAAATTATCATGACCAAGTTTCCCGGGTATGTGTTTTGACATCAATTTTGCTTTGTAAGTTTGCTTGAATTAATTTAATTGATTGGAGTTGTTTGCAATTAGCTCTGTTCGTTTTTCAAAATGGTTCTGTTATACTCGGATCACTAAAAACGATTTCGTTGTGAATCATGTACAATAGATTCATTTTGCTAAACCCAAATATAGATATGATTTGGTTATGCGATTTTGTTATGCTCAGATTAGTATAAGCGATTGAGTTGTTTGTGATTCTGTTTGATTTGCTTTGTAAAAATTCTGTACATTTGAAATTGGATTTGCTTTCATTCAGTTCTGTCTGAATAAACGAGTCTGTTTCGTTTTGAATAAATATTCTCATTTGGATTTTTGATTACATTTGACCTATGCAAAAGATTTATTTGATAAAATCGTGTAACTGTGTTGATTGATACGATTTAGCATATGGATTGTGTCGGCTCTAATATAGTTTAATTTATTTCTTATGATTTGATTTTGAAACGATTCCATATGCTTGAATTGGCATGATCCTTTACGTATGCAATGCATCAATATCAGTGAGTGGTTTGATAAATATAATGTAATCTATTGATTCGTAAAACGACTCTGTTAGCTTTGATTTTGAAAAACAATTTTGTTAATGGCTGAGGTGACATAAACTATTGCATGAATGATTTGCTTAACCAGTTACTTCTTGTGTCGATCAAAATTGGTTCATGGAAATGATTTCAACGTTGTCGAATTATCTAAGTGATTCTGTTTACCCTAAATTGGTAATAACAAATGTTGAACAGAGTGCATGTATCTCTGTTTCCATTCGTTTGACCACGATTTCGTTTGTTTCAATTTGCATACGAGTTTTGGTTTGATATTGCATGAATGATTCACTCTGTTTGGAATTAGTAATTAAAGATTTGGTTGAATAAGTCAAATATAATTCTGTTAAGTTTTGGATTGATTTTAAAACTATTATGTGCTCAAATTAGACCAGCTACAGAATCACAAGATTCTGTAGCTAGTCTTAAAAATTCGATTTTTGCTGATTGATCAATAAAACAATATCTAAACTTCTGTATTCTTGTCTACTTACAGGTACCTACGAATTTCATTGAAAAATGGGACATGCTGTAGCAGTTTAGATATAGTTTTCAGTTGTTAGTCATAGGAAAAATAGGGACTTGGGAGATTATTCCCAGATTTTTTGTAATCTACTTTGATAATTCCCACAGGGATGTTTTACCCTGTGGGAGGTCTTTAAATACTTGTCACTTTTTGTAATGTACCCATCATCATCACTGTGGGGAGAACCAGACTATGGATTTATAATGATATAGACTGGGATGAAAGTTGATGTCTTGTAACAACTTTAGCTTTCAATATATCAAACTTTTGTTTCAAGTTTTATTCTTATCAGTTTGCAATGAGTGATCGACTACTTTAGCTATCATGATTCATTGCATGTTGATGTGATATGATTTATATGTTGTCCATATCTGATCTCTCTTATTTAAAAATACAACAATTACTCTATTTCAATTTAATGAATATAGGTTTATCTTTTTCATTAATTGAATCATTTTGTACAAATCTTTGCACACAGATTTATCTAAATGTGATGATTTGTAAATTATAAGATTGCTGTAATTTTTTATGTCTTGTTTGTCCTTTCATTTATATTTGAAGAGCACAACTGCTTCTAGTTTATGAGAAGCTCGTGGAGAATCTGGTGCGGGTTTCCTCCCTCCGAACATCTAGAACAACTATTGCATACAGGACAAACCTAAAGCGTTACTTCAGGTCAGTTTGTTATTTGTTATTTGATAGTTAATTTGTTAGTATAATTTAAGTAGTTTATATATATATATATATATAGTTTAGATTCTTAGTTAGAATTATTATTTTAGTTGCTTAGCTTAGATAGTTTTTTTTATTTAATTTCTTCCTCTTAAAATTATAAAAATAAAAAAACAATAGTTTCGCTGTCTTAGGACAATTTACAAATGACTTTTGCAGGTTTTCATTTAAATATGTAATCTGTAAATATTGTATATTTGTAATTGGATCTGATTCTGTTGATAATTGAACATTTAATTTTATAGATAATAGACTGTATATATTTATTTCAGATTTGATTATTAGTTTGCTTTAGTTATTGTTTTTATTTAGATTAGTTCCTTAATGTAGTTTTCTTTTGTTTTCTAGGACTTAGATCGGCTAACGGAGCCGCTAAACCCATTAGGGTGGGTCATCCCAGATGGCTTGGGTTATTTAGACAACCCTAGACCGGATCCACTCTTCCAGTTGGCGAGCGTTCATTTTCGCCCATCAACACTCCTCGACTTTGTTGTGCCCAAGTTGTGTTATTATTGTTGAATTTTTATTGGGAAATAAATTATTAAATGATTTCTATGTAATGTATTTTGTAAATGAAAATAAGCATCCTTGAAGTGAAAACCCAGTTCTAGATCTTTGGAAACATAGTGTTGAATTTCAATTTTGAAACAATAAGGGGTTTTTCATTTTAATTGACATTGAAGATGACCTTGTTTGACATATTAGAACAATATCGATGGGAGTCCTTTCCATTATACCATTTTACGCAAAATACACTCCCCTCATTATCCCAATTACATTTTTCACTCCCTGTTATGTTGTTACTCATTTTTAAGGAAAAGTCTGTATGGAAATAAAAGAAATGAAGTGGCAGTAATTGATGATTTCTATTTTGAGATATGTTTAGATACACAGTTTATTGTTTTTGTTGATTTCTTGAACAATATTCGTAAATATTTCCCCCTCCTTGATATCACTTTACACTAAATACAATCCCTCCATACTCCCAATGACGCTATCAATTCCTTGTTTGTGTGACAATTAATAAATGGCATTTTTATGGATGGATTGCATGCGCCATGTAGTAAATAATAGAGCCAACTCTTGATTTATTTAAGTAATAAATTTTCATGACTGGTTAAATATTTCTATAGGATGAGTTTTTTCAGTAGGGGCAATAATGGCCGAAATAATAAAGGCAAAGGTAATTGGCAGCGAGGCTATAAAAGGCCTCGTTTTTCTATTCACTTCGATGTTGATCCACAAGAGTTAAACCAGCTATTTCAATATGGTTTTTTTAATTTGGTTGGCCATGGTATATTGCATCCCTGACCTGATAGACCCCC
This sequence comes from Picea sitchensis, assembly GCA_010110895.2. Taxonomy (NCBI): domain Eukaryota; kingdom Viridiplantae; phylum Streptophyta; class Pinopsida; order Pinales; family Pinaceae; genus Picea; species Picea sitchensis. Next base: position 26,976 of record SNQJ01S0079125.1, on the reverse strand, counting down.
AGTTCAACCTCCTCAGAATTTTCCCAGCATTCCTATTCCTCCACATGTGTAAATGCAGCCCGAATTCCCCGCTAATGACGATTGGAAAGAAATTGTCCACCAAATTGTCTCTCACCATCATGGTTGGCCCACTGTTTCATTTCCTCTACCACCACCAGTTAATACCAATGCTAAAATTGCTCATGTTGTTTCGCTAGTACAGTTATCGCACGCCAACAAAAGATTAAAAACTGATATCCCACAACCTGTGAAAGAAAAAGGAAAAGTAGCGACCTCCCCCTCTAGTCCATCCACAGAGTCTTCTAAATCCGTGTCTTCATGTCTCCACCTAAAATATGACTACTCCCATGTGATCAGCGAAATACAACCCCAAGGGTCTAACCAACCAAGGGCTACCCCAAAAATGTTAAGAGGAGACAACAATTATAAGAGGAAATATGCCTCACACAGCAAAAAATATGGATTTTAAATGTTTTTTTTATGATATTCAGTGATGAAGACAATGTTTAATGATTTTTAGCATTATTTGGAGAATAAGCTTTATTTTGGATATTTTTTGTCGATAAGATGGATATATTGTTTTCTTGGGATATGGCCTTAAATTTTGATGATATTCAAATATTTGATTTAAATGATATCCATGGGAGCTACAAGGGTGTTGTATGATCCAAATGATAATTTCTATACTTTATATTTGATGATTGACAAAGAGAATGATGGGAGTCACAAGGGGTCCCACCTATTTAGTAATTATTAACTAGACCCTTATTTATATATTATTATTAATTATTTCTCCCTAAACTAATTAGTTAAGTTAATTTGAATTAACTAAATAAAGTATTTGAACTACCTCAACTTATTGAGAAATAATAAAGGTTCAATGAGAGGAAGAGACAAAGGAGAATAGAAGGAGAACTACAAGACTAAGGTTTGCTCTCTAGTTAGTGAGATAGCTTCAATTTTCATTAATTTTTGAGTTTACTTGAAAGCCTAATCCTCTTGTTGATAGAAGGGTCTTATTGAAGGCAACTAGCTGGATTCAAAATTAAATCATACCATTCATCAAATTGTTTTAAAGGTGTTTGATTTATCTTTGATAGTCTGTGTATTCTTGTTGGTTTATGAATTAATTTTCATGTCTGATAAAGGATATCTTGGAGAGTCAAGTGGCAGAATTTTTTGGCAAGCTCATCTAGATCGTTAGTTTCAATTTTATTTCATTGTCAGGATCTTTTTGTATGATTCCCATCGGATACTTCTAAATTTGACTTTGGTCCATCCTCTCACGGGGGTTTGTAAAACATGAATACAATTTTTATATCTCAGAATGAAATAAAATCAAATTATTGTTATGTCTCATACATGTGTTTTCATGACTTGGTTCTTCCTTTCACTTTTGTCTCCATGTTTACTTTATTGTAAAATCTATATACATTCATGTAGCTTTTCTTAAATTTTATTTTTGAAATGCAACATATACAAATCATAAAATCATCCTTGATCCTTTGTAATTAATACTTGTGGATTGAGTGAATGTTTTGAGGCTATAAACCCCAGGTGACATTCCCAACTATCTTATCTTAGCCAAGGAATATTTGAAAATGATTGAGTGAGGTACTCCATACCTTTTACTCAACACATCATGCCACCAATTTCAGGTTAAAATATAAATGAAAACCTCCACATTTAGTACTTTGCACAGGTTTTCCTTTGCGTAGGTGTTAGTGTAAGTTTTTGTTCAATGCATGTCAAAATCCAATGCGTCGGTGCATTTTGTATGAAAATTGCATTGATGCATTGATGTAAACTAGGAACACTAGTTACTTAGAAAATACCTTCAAAATATTGTTTGAAGTTAGAATGTCACATGCTTCTCAGAATTTCTTCTAAGAATACAAACATGTATCAATTGTTCTTTTGTCTTAAATGCAAGGGGGAAAATGATAATATCAAATGTCAAATTTTTTAGATTCCTCATTCCATATTATTTGAAGTTCACCAAGTTCTCCTTAGCATTTGTTGTAAGTCAACATTTTGTTTATATTTTATTATTTTTTTGAATCTATGATACCTTTGCATGTGCATTTAAATAATTATGCATTGAGATTTATAGGATCTTGATTAGGGTCAGGTTTAGATGTGTAGGATATTCCAGTAGTACAAAAAAGTCACAAGATCTTATTTGGAGAAAGATACAATAGGTAGATGGTTGAAGAAAATGGAGAGCCACTTTACGCCACCACTGTAATAAACCATATTCCAACAAGCCTCCTAGGCCAATGGCACTTCACCACAAATTAGATCTCTTTTTATGACACCCCCGTAGTATGTGGCTATTCAAAATAAAAAGGGTTGAAGGTGAAACTTCATTGTGTCACACTATCCCATTATGTTAATGACCGACTACTCAAAGTTGATGGTCTGATAGCTCCCATTGCATTGAAGAAACCAATACACGATATAGAAAAGACATGTAGGAACACTTCCATATACTCATTTTTTGAAAAGTTGGAAGCCAAATCCATTGTGTTTTGTCTAAAATCAACCAAATCATCTCCTTTTGTTGAGTCAACTTAGATTTCTAGTGAGACAAAGTATGATATCAATATCACCCAAAACATCTCTACTAGGAGAACCAAATGGTTGTATGAGTTGAGAGCAACAATGTCAAAGTACACATCAAGGTCAGTTCAATTGTTAGACGACAATGATGATTTATCTCTTTCTACCCATCTGTAAAGTAAATACCAAATTTGTTATAACAATGCTTTGTATAGTGCTTGGCCATCTTCCTTGCCAATGCCTAATTTTGGGACCAAATTCTCCTTTTGTGGCAATAATTACATGATTTCCTAGTTTAAAATACATGCTACAAATATTGGGTTGTTTGGTCTTTCACATGTGTTTGCTTCTCCCAAATAGTTAGTAGAACTTAGGCAATTTTGTGGTATTCTTTGGAGTTAGTTTGATTACTTGAATATTGTTAAGTACAAAAGAATTTCTAGGCATAGTATGTGCATGAATGGTTATGCTTTCAAAAACTTTAATATGGAAGAACCTATTTTATATCTATGGTTCTCCACACACTCATGGCAACATTTCAAGGTTCATAAATAGTTATTGGTGCTTAGTGTTTAGTACAAATTGTTTGTTTCAAAAACACTCCAATGACAAAGAGTTCCTTATGAAAATGAAGGCATCTAGATTTGTTTTTATGCATTCAATACATAGTTTGTCTCTTGGTGACGAGTTGTTAATAAACTATAAATTTTGGAGACAACAATTTACTCATCAAAGGCGACATGTGTAATATAACTAGGGAGAATAATGTGGGGTACCCAAGGAAGTACTAAAGGGGAATAATTTATGTAACGTGGCTATAAATCATGGAATAAGGTACACTTTATAGTTGGTGGGTAATAAATAGGCCCATCAAGTAATTAAACAAAATAAATATAATAATGAGAGGTAGTTTGCATAGACCCCTAAGATTATTCACGAGAAGGTATACATAAATATAAGTATCCTCATATTGAGATATGTTGGATGCTGAGTATTGTATTGTATAAAGCATGGCTTATAGAGTGATTCCTTCCATGAGGATTAATTGATGGTGTTACCCTACCTTAAGGTTTCTATCCATATTATTTTGTGGATGCATTTAATTATTCTCAAGTTAATGCTTATATTTTATATTTTATCTACCAAGGCTTACTACAACTTGCATTAGGACTACCTTTAGACTCCCCTTGGGGAATAAGTTAAATATCATTGAGTAATTGTATTTTTGGATATTCAATGGAATTAATGTAAATTTATTGATTAATTTGACATTTGTTTTATAATTTGTTAAAATTCCATGCTTCTAATAAATGTTTGGATGAATGTTTGAGCATACTAAACACACAGTGTTTACTAATATCATAGATTTAATGTTCAATATTTTTATCAATGAGGATTTGGATGATGATGACATGTCTACCATCTATAGTTGCATCCCAGTATGATGTCAACTCGAGAGAAGTTTTTAAAAAAAACATAGCTCATAGAGGAATCATACCAAGAATGATTTAGTCAACCACCTAATCAACTCCCGTAATGCCCTAAGTCACAAATTCACAATATCTATAATAACATTGGTTCTTGACATGTTGGGGATGAAGATAATTATACATAGATTGGTATGGATGTAATAGCCAAAATTCAATTAAATCTAAATACATAGATAAACAACATAATTTGCAACCATTAACCAATAAAAGTAAAGATATTTGATTCAATATTAAAAAATTTATAAGGAGTGTGTGCTGAGTAACTCACTTGAAACTTCAAGGAATCAACTTACTTACAATGCCATGAATGTTGAACCATAATATTTCAATCCTTGATCCAACATTCCATAACAAAGTGTGGTGGACAAATCTCCTCCCAACCAACCTCTCAGTCATCACGACTGAGAACCACCGAGCCCTCAATCCACTACTATGCCAACTCCTCATAGCCCTGTCCTCAAATTGGCCAAGGAAAAGATCAATGATATATTCTCTTTCTTCTCCTACCTTATATAGAATCTATCAAAGATAAATAAATCAATCCCTAAGATTCATTTTTCATTATGTAATTCTTTCTTTATCTTACTATTTATTTTCCCATAAACTTATATTATTTTTAGTTTTTTTTTTTTCCATAAATCACCTTTACTTATTTTACCGCTTTCTTTTATTACACAAATATTTGTTTTTAAGTAATTATTATGATCCCTTTATGATAACTGTAACATCTCGCTCTTGCGCGCACTGAGTGAACTTATTCTTTGAGGATGCTTGCTTTCAAGTAATACAAATTATTATACCATTGACTGTTGATTATTATTATGAGGCATTATGGATGTGATTATATGTTATTTTTCTGTATTGACTTAGATAGGTGCTATTGACTCGGTTCTCTAGAGTGTGCAGGATTTGGACCTTGAGGATGCCGAGGCATCGATGAAACCTTTGGACTCAGGATCGAGTTAGGGAGTGGATTATTGGGGTTTAATTGTTGTATATATATGACATATGTGCATCTGATTAGATGTTATGATTATGGATTTTGTTCTTACATGATTCATTGATGATGCAGGCTGACGATAGCTTGCCGACCAGACTCACATGTGGAGTATAGGGGTCACGCACGGATACCATAGACATTGAGGGAGAGGTGTGGATAACATCCCTGCCACAACCTACTAACACTACCATCGTGGCTCGAACTGTAGGTTAACGACTACCTAGTTCGAGAAGATCCACGATGTCGTGAGGTCAGACTGTGATAGTCACTCACGATGATTATAAGGGGAGTTAAATAAGGTAGGGACCTTATTACTTAGAGGCCCTTAGTATCCCACAAGGTCACCTAGCAGAGTATTGACTCTAGGTGTTTTGGATGTCTACCAAGTCATTCAAGAGGCAACCGACACCCTTGGAGTACATAGTGCGTCCTGAAGGGCACATTGTGCAAGAAAAATGGAAAGAGGCGAGTGGCACCCTTGGATCACGTAGTGCATCCTGAAGGGCACATCGCGCAAGGGAAACACAATGAGGTGAGTGGCACCCTTGGAGCACCTAGTGCGTTCTGAAGGGCACGTCGCGTTGCTAACTAATAAGAGAATAAACCTAGATGGATTTAGAATGAATAACATGATAAGAAAGATTTAAAAACATTTTCCCTAAGAAAAATTAAAATCTAGGTCTAAAGTAATACTTGTGGAAAAAAATTAAAAATAATAATAATCATCATTAAACATGTGACGAAAAGGGGGTAAGAAACTTGATTAAATTATTAAAATCAAATTATTGAGGGATTTAAAATTTTAAAAGGGAAATGATTGTTTTGTTACACATGCTAATTAAAATTTATTAATGAAAAAGAAAGAGGGGAAAAATATAATTTTCTACACTTACTAATTTGAGTTTAGATAAAAAGGAAAAGAGGGAAATTTAAAAGAATTAGGAAACTAAGGGTAAAAGGGGGAAACATAAAGAAAAAGGGAAACATAAGGAAAAAGTAGAATGGCCAACTTAGCAAGGAATCTTTCCTTTAAAAACTTTCTAAATTGAACTCAAATAGTAAATTTAGTAAAGGGGAAAGTCATTAAATTGTGTAAGGGAATATGGGGACACCTAGGAGCGATTCTAGGAATGCTTTTAGGTGGGTGATGGAAATAGGAGTAATTAAATAATTAATGAAATTAATTTCTGGCATGGATGATTTTAGGGGCTAAATTTCGCTCATGGGCTAATTTTCCATGGTTTTTCCAAAAACAAGATTCGCTATTTTAAAAATTATTCGCCCAAATTCTATAGGATAAAATCATTTTACCTCAAAAATCGCCAAAATTTTATAAAAACTATATAAAATCCTTAGAAATTTGAATATTTTTACAAAAATATCGCTAAACATTTATAGTTGGCATATGAAGGATTAGTAAGATTCGCCAAGGTTTCTACATTTTAAAATAAATTTCCATCCTTAAAATCATCCCTGATTTCTGGTGCAACGAAGGGGATGGGTGACACATGTACGTGGATGATTTTTCTGAATTAAATTATTGAACAGGAAATTAAATGGGAATTTGGGAAAGAAGTGACTTAGAAATTCTATATAAAGGAGGGAGGATGAGAATGATGGATCTCTTTTGTCATGCGTAACATTATGCTGCATAATTTTAAACTCGCCTGACTTAGATTGTGGGAGTTGGGATACCCAAATCACCCTTGCGAGGCAAGCTGGGAGCTAGATGTTCTCTGGTTCAGTGTGCGTGGCCCCTTTGCGTCTTGAGGGGATAAGGGGGAAGAAGACTATCCCTAACGTTGGTTGGGAGGTACCGATGAAGTCTCATCGGTCGGTAAGCAGGAGCTGCATGGAGCGCATGGGACAATGACTCAGAGCGGAAAACTTGGGATATGGTACGCATGCTCTTATTCTGCATGATAGACTATTATTACTTTACGCTTTCATTTCTATACTTTTAACTATGTAAAGAAGGCGTTTGAATTAGCATTTTAATTGAGAACTTAATTTCCCCATAGCCTTAAGCTCACTGCTTGACTTGATTCCCTTGGCATTCAATCCATGAATGTTGTGATTTTGGTTTTGTTGATTTGTTGTGAAGAGTTGTTCTTTTACTTCGTCCTCATCCATAGTTTCTCAGTCCATGCTTGAGCAGTCGGCCAGGAGTCGAATCGACAATCGTCACTTCGGTGCATATCAACCTATAGATTCTAATGCCCTGCTTTTCTGTGCATGGATGATGAGAAAAGGAGGTGTTGCCCAGTCGTCTACCCTTGTTGATTGTTCTTGGCTAATTGATGGTCTTTGTGCCTTCATGTGTTGAGTATTTATGCCATTGTTATCATTCCTATCCCCAAATTTTCAATTCTGCGTTTTCATACTTCTAGCTTGCGTTTTAACACTTAAACCTCAACGAATCTACCCTTGATCGAAATGCGATTGAAATTTTAGTTACACAACAAATTTAATTTATACCAATACCCATTTCACCCATACCTAATGGTCTGCAAATCAATTTCTTGATGCGGTGTAAGTTAGTAAATTCACACAACAGCCTTTTATATAGCTATTCATATTTCGAGTTAATTTACAATTGATGTAGTGTTTTGTATCTAGCGATGTTTATACCGATGTAGCGATTTGTATTTGTATTTAGCGATGTTATAGCAAAATTATGCATTGGGTTAAACTCCAACGATATTTATAGTTTATTGTTACTCCTTTAATCTGTGCACAACGATACAACTCTGTAAGATGGAGCTAATGTTGGTTCTTATTATACGCATGGAGTATTTATCTAGTTATTGTTACTCCTTTAATCCGTGAGTAGTGATACACCTCTGTAATAAGGAGTTATACAATGTTCTTGTATTTTGCGCAACGATGTATTTATCTAGTATAGGGTTATTTTATTCTTGTTATGAGACATGCATAGTGAGAAATAGGCACAATGATATTATTATTATTATACTGGTTTATCTCTTTAAATACATGCACAACGATGTATTCCTTAGAACGAGTTATCGTAAATTCTTAATTTACGCCCAACATTATATATTGATATTGTTATTCTTAATTTTGATACAGCGAAATGAGCCTGGGTGTTTTCTTTAATGTTAGAGCGTTCCCATAGATAAACCACAATGAAATTTTAGGTGTTAGACCACCAACCAATTTTCCTCTACGTTGATTAAAATAGAATTAATATTCAGGTGTTTTGCATAGCGATTGCTGGATGGCGTTTGACATTAATGGATTGGTAATCCATTCTTGTATATCTCGTGTGACTGCTGACAATCCACCTTTGACAACACCGTTTTCTATAATAGCGATGGACATAATTTATTTTTGATAATGAATACCTTTTAATTACTGGTTGAGGGGTGTGTATTTGGGAATCAATTTACATATGTACATCAATGATTTTTAAAATCATTAAAGAGTGACAACAATTTTACAAACACGGATTTTTAAAATCATGATGAATGGCAACGTTTATTTGTTTCAGACAACGATTATTTTGTGAATGTCTGATAGCGTTTTTTCCAACTGTTGCAACCTCCGAGTATCATTATAGGTGAACGGTCATGGAGTTATGCAAAAGAAATGGGTTATGCAGGAAACGCAAGAGAACATCCCTTGTCAGCTCATGGGATTTGGCATTGGGTTGACGTGTTAAGCACTTAGAAACGCCACTTGTGGGCACCTCCCTTCAGTCTGATGCTGTGTCTCTTGGGTGCTACCTCGTGATTTTTTACGATTTGGATTGGCCCTCAAATCGTGGTCGATAGTTGAAGATTGGGCCTCAGACCCATACTTTTGGCCTCAGACCCATACATTTGGGGCAGTGGCGTTAAGTGAATTTATGATTCCTGGCGGTAGATTACAATGCAGTAAATGATTGTCTTTAACAGTTTGATTTGTGGTCAGATTAATACACTGATAGAGGGTAAGAGGAATGGATGGTGGCGGATTTCACCTTTAAGTAACTAAATAAATAAATCCATCTCAATTGTCCTTCCTTAAGGTAAACTCAATTAATAGTTTAATGAAGCCAACTCTTGTGTTATTTTACTAACGCCTTATTCATTAAAATTTTTCCTTGTTAAGGTAAGGTAAATTAATTCCTTGTAAAGGTAAGGGTGAATGAAATAAATATAATGTTGTAAATGCAAACAACATAAATTATTTTAAAGCTACCACATGTCATTAAACTAATCATTAATAATCGATCACAATTTTTCTATTTTAAAAGGAAGTAGGGATTATTGTTACATGCTTTTAACTTTAGATAGAGGTTGGATTCACATGTTGTATTCATATTATGATGGAAAAATGTTATTGAGGTACTTATGGTTTTGTGCAATTCTAAACCTGTCGAGGGCATGATAGTCAAGTCTAGACTTCTTTCATTGGCTTGGGCCACGATTTGAAGGTTTAGGATGATTTAGTTGTGCCTTAGCTACTACTACGCTTGGCGCATTGTGGCAGCATGATTCCTTATAATGGGATAAATGTGCACATTGATCAATGAGTGCGTATGATAACTTGACGTGGAGTCTTATGATTCCCACTGTGGGAATTTTTTGTTGTAATAGACATTGGTACTTCGTTATGGAATGCCTTAATGTGGTTGGTTTCTCGCCGTAGAGGCTTCTAGTTAATGGTCATTGAAGCCATTGTGTCAGGATCGATCGTGGTTATTGGTTTCCTAGAGGGCGTGCGTTGTGTTCGTCATCAGGTGGTATGGTTTAATGGTTGTCGTCATTGCCTTCCTGCCTAAAAACAAAAAAAAAAATTACTTGCTTGTGTCGCTTCTAGTCATAACGATGGGGTCATTACATATGGTATTAGAGCTAGGTTCAACCTTGTGACTGTGGATCACTAGGATTTCCACTTTAGTAAACCCATGAGTATTAACCGTTGCATTAATTAAAAACCTTAACGTGTCCATGTGGTGATCTCTTTTAGAGGACGCCTTAGAGGTTTGCAATGTGGTGCCATGGAAGGAGGTGTGACGCCTCTAGAAATTCCTGCACCCTCGGAGTCAAACCCCCAAGGGGAAGAACAAGTCCTTGGGAAGGATTCACTTGTAGTAAGGGATGATGATGGTATGACAAGGCCTTTCTAGGTAATGTCAAGAGCCTTGATTCAACATCGGTACCGAGATGAGGCCAGGGCACCTGTACCCCTAAGGGTCCACAACGTGCCCTAGCTAGTATCGTAAGAATCCATCGAGAACTCGAGAGAGTTGAGTTCTCGAGTCCACAAGTGTCACAGACGGCTGTTTCGTCGAGGCACAGTTGTAGAGAAAGGATTTGTGCTTCACGGTTCACGATTATGACCTCCATCATGAAGGTCCACATGGTGGTATTTGAACTAAAGGGGAGCCCTCTTCTATGGCAGAAGATGCTCCTGCCACTTTTGAACATGGTCATTGACGACATGTCATGGGAACTGTTTGAGGAATGGTTCCAGGAGAGGTATCTTTCCGAGG
>SNQJ01S0079124.1:36622-55619 GCA_010110895.2 Picea sitchensis | reverse complement strand
ATTGCTGTCATTATTAATCATTTAGATGTGAGTACATATCAACAACATATATCAACAATATATCATCAACAAGTCGTTACCACAAGGAACACAAATAACACAAGATGTATGTACAATTTTTATTTTTATTATGGACTTCAATCTGGGAGTTTTTCAGCGACAACTGAATAGAGTACAACTCTACAAGAGCACCAACTCTATATGCAAGACTCGGCTTACATTCTCAGCACCAACTGAGATGAGGCAATCAATCCTCAATATATATCAATCTGTCAAAAGGTACACGACCTGTCAGTAGTGCAACCCGCGTGTGTATGCGCCCTGACTCACTACAACCTACATATGTACGTGGCCAATGTATTCAACAACCTACGTATACCTTCTGAGCTATTAGGGTTTATCCTTTAAGTTCAACTCAGATCCTCTGCAACCAATTTATCTTTCTTTTTTGTCTCTCACTGTCCTTAATCTTACTTAGCTTTTATTTAGATTTGATTTTTCCCTTTCCCTCTTAAGAATTGTTTTTTCTAAAAAACTTTTGATTCCTTTAGTTGCTACTTGCAAAAGTGCCTCCTCTAATTTGAACTCAAAGTCTTTAAGAAAGTTATTTTTGATTATGTTCTAGTTGAATGTATGTCTAGATGGTTCTTCAATCTTATACCATTTATGTGGTATGTCACATAATGTGTTCGGAAACATGTGTGGCCATACTGGTTCATCCCCGTATAGTTATTTTTTCCATTCCTTCTCACATTGTTGGATGTGAGCTACTGGGTCGAACCCAGGTTTGAAAGTCCGGATGTCCATGTTTTTCGATAATTATTTTCCCCCAAATATTTTGAAAAAATAAATTGTGGCAGTGTTTGATGTTTTTAGTCGAGGTGTGTGGGTTTCCCACCATCGAGCGACTTGACTTATGAATGACTCGGATAGAATTTGAATTCTCCCCTAATCTTCAACCAACTTGGACACTTCGTCGACATGCACCGACGAAGAGTTCCTTTCACTAAATCGCAGGGGTTTCCTTGTGTTTATATGAGTCAGGATGAGTGTGGGAATTTTCTTTATCTTCCTTTCTACCACAATGGGTATAAATTGTATTGAGAAGCATGATTTGGATATTTTTATTGGTATGGATTCTATCGACCAACATTCTTTTTCTTGAGCTTCACAATTCTCCATTTTCCAGTTGTAAAATTATGTGTCTGAATTTTGTCTTATTGATAAGGGATATTTAGCTAGGATTTCTCCTTCATTGTTTGGGTGTGTTATCGCTCCAAGAGTCACCCCCAGACTGCAAATGGGAGTAATCTTGGTAACATTGAATTCGTCTCAAGTGGTTTTAACGTCGGGAGTCAGGACAAGACTGCAAAGAAAGGAAAAGATAACAGAGGTCACTACAAATCAGTCCTGGACCGTTGGGCAATGGAGTCATAAGTATTATTCTCAATGAAGGCATTTAAACTGCCTATCATACAAGGGATTTGTGTAATGATAAAGAGAAGAATAAGAGAATTAACATAAAGATGAAAACTCGCTAAGAAAAGATCCTCCCTGCAAAGAGAATATATATGTCTGAATAATGAATGATGAAACATGGGAAAGATAACAACAGATCCTCTATTGTCTCAAGAATCCATAAATCAAAGATGCTACATCTAGTGAATCATGGTAAAGATAACATCATATCCTCTATTGTCTGAGGAATCCATAAATCAAAGATGCTACATCTAGACAAGAAGAAAAAAACAACAAGTGTCTGAGTGATAAACGATGAAAGACAGGTAAGATGACAATCGATCCCATACTGCCTCAGGAATCCATAGATCACAGATGCTACATCTAGAAAATAAGAAAAACAACAAGGGCCCGAGTGATAAACGATGAAATATGGGAAAGATGACAATAGATCCTCTATCGCCTCAGGAATCCATAAATCAAAGATGCTACATCCAAACAAGAATAAAAATATCAAGTGTCTGAGTGATAAACGATGAAATATCGACAAGATGACAACAAATCCTCTACCGCCTCAGGAATCCATAGATAAAAGATGCTACATCAAGATAAGAAAAACATAACATGTAAACTAAGAAGACAATCTGATAAAACAACTCAAAGGAATCTTCAATAACATAATATTTTTCATTCCATGCCCCTTCGACTCATAAACTAAAATACAGTTCCCTATTTCTAAAGCTCTCTCAACTCTCCAGTCTCTAAAAAAAACCCCCTTGTTTCATTTTTATCTCCTGCTTTTATACTCAGAATGGTGGTCAATAAACAAGAGTCCTAGCTGGCCCTCCTATCATAGGGTTCTTCACGTGGGTCTTTCTTCTGTCAGAAGGCAAGTCGAATCGGCACGGGTCTGTTGGGGCAACTGCCCTCTGTGGTACCTTAGGATGTTAGTCCTATAGCTATGGAAAGACCCTTCATGCTTTCTATTTATGGGGTGAGCCGAGGTTTCAACCACCACTCAATCATTTTATTAACTGATCTTTTCTCGGGATCTGGACGAGGATTTGATGCCTAGAAGGATGCCATGCACTGCTCACAGATTGGGTGCTAAATTAGCATGTGAATTCAGAGCCGTCAAAAGCAGTTTGGACCCACACCACTTTTGGGCCTGAAATGCACCATCTTCCGCCACATAGCTTCCCCACAATATCGTGGTTTGGATTTCGGTCCACTTTTGGATTTTAACACCCATGCAGTTTGCGGCATCAAAATGACTGGTAGTCGTTGATCTGGACGCGGTCGACGATCTTGGCGCACCTACTATTTTAGTGCCTCCGCTAAAATTTATCTGCATGTCAACTATGGAATACTTCCAACAACACTTAGAGATGGCGCTAAACTGAACTGCGCAGGGGATCTTTGCTGCTACAAACTGCACCCGTTTGTTGCATGTGCTCATGGGTGTCACCCATGACCCTGGAAAACTTTATGTGATAACGTTTGGCTCCACAAGGGATGGCATGCTCCCTGTGAGTTTCCAAGAACAAACAATTTCAATGCCTTAGCCTTTGGGTTGAGGAGTCGAGCTCAGATGAATTTTGTCGGGGACAACATGCTGACATGTACACTACTTAAATAAAAAATAAAACAAACACAAATGCTCCAGAATGAGATTATTTATGTACAATCCTAAACTAATAGATCTTAAAATGCGCTAGGTGAAAACAAATTTCCACCAGAGCCATTCAAGTAACTTCCTAATTGAAAACGTATTTACTCTGTCAGTGATCAACAAGGGATAACAAAACTGTGACAACAAAATAATTACATTCTTCAGATTACCGTCCAATGTTGAAGGTAAGATAAATCTTGAAGGCTTCAATACATTGAGTAAATGTAACTACATGTACTCCCTTACCGGGTCATAAAATAGGTGATAAAACTTACTGGGTTGGTAACATAAAGCCTGCTCTGCTTTACAACTGCTCACACATAGTTGAATGTCTCTGGCAAGAACATGTGAGTGAATGGATGATGTGGGTTGTTGATCCACTTCTCTTTTATCTTCTCTGATAACATTTGCTAGCTGATGGAAAGAAATATCCTCATGTATATCAGTGGATGTCTCTTTCTCTTTATCATGATGCTCTTGGTAACATATTTTATTTTCATTAGAAGGTTGGCCGCTAATGATTTTTGCAAGAGGTATCTTCTGCCCAACACGAGAAAATTGTTATTCATTATTAAACACAGGTTTCCTTTTAAGATTCAATCCAGGAAGAAATATCTTATCATAACCATATGAGTCAAAAATAAGCTGCTCATATCTAGGTTTTTTAGAGATAGGGTTACAAAGAGTATTAGCTTCCAAAACAAACTCAATTTATGCACTTTCCTTATTGAGACAACAAACAAAGTTTTCATCTGATGCAGATGAACAGGAAAGAGAAAGAGTTGATTCCTCATCTAAGGCACATTCCTCATTCTCACAACCTTCATAAGAATCAATTATATCATGAAAAAAATATTTATACTCCTCACAACAACTATGACAAATTAACTTAGAGGAATAATTTTTTTGACAATGAATAGTGAAAGCTGCATGAAACTCTTCGTGTGAAGAAACTCTAGAAATAACAAGAGAGTGATACCAAATATGATCATCTCCTTGAAGAGAGTACATAAAAAACTTCATACGCATGTCTTCATTTTGGATGTCAAACTGCTGCATCAAATCATGAAATTCTAGAACATCCTCAACAGGGTTGTCATTCTCACCTTCATAAAATCTTGGCAACAGATCTTGCCATTCATCAATTTGAGGCACGTGATGTGGATAACCAACTATGGATACGAAATTTACTAGGGAAAACCACCTGGCCAGGATAGCCTCCATATCCATTTTATTTGTCTCCTTTCAGTGGAGTCACCAACAAATTTTGCATAGTGGAGTCGCCATGGTGAAAAATAAGCAGTCAGAACAATGTGTCCAACTTCAGTTCACCATCTAAAACTGGATCTCTTTGTTTTCATTCTCCCAGGGAATATATATTCACTTCCATCCTTGAAAATGACACCATTAATGTTATCTCTCCAAGAGTCACCCCCAGACTACAAATGGGAGTAAGCTTGGTAAGATTGAATTCGTTTCAAGTGGGTTTAACGTCGAGAGTTAGGACAAGACTGCAAAGAAAGGAAAAGATAACAGAGATCATTGCATATTAGTCCTGGACCATTGGGAAATGGAGTCATAAGTATTATTCTCAATGAAGGCATTTAAACTGCCTATCAGACAAAATATTTGTGTAATGATGAAGAGAAGAATAAGAGAATTAACATAAAGACGAAAACTCGCTAAGAAAAGATCCTCCCTGCAAAGAGAATAGAATAAAGACGAAAACTCACTAAGCAAAGATCCTCCATGCAAAGAGAATAGACGTGTCTGAATAATGAATGATAAAACATGGGAAAGATAACAGTAGATCCTCTATTGTCTCAAGAATCCATAACCAAAGATGCTACATCCAAAGGAAGTTCAAATAATGTAACTGCGAAAAGCATTATTATTATTAATTTTCATATTGATTAAATCCCCATTGAGGATTAATCATGTCATTATTATTATTATTGTTATTGATTAATCCCATTGAGAATTAATCAAGTCAAGAATTGTATAAGGACCAAATCCCTTTTAAGTGGATGGGTTATTGGACAATTACAAAGGACATAATAAGAAGTCTACCAAACAATTATAAATGGAAGACCCATACTAATTAAAGGTGGGTTTACCCACCTGATAGGTTGGCTCCCGCTGGCCAGGACCTTTCACACGTGCCACCGATATAATAAGAGGCTAGCTACCACTTCAAACACACACAACTCACTTGCTCATTCTTATGAGGCAAGCCGCACTGTCAGCTTGGAGAGGGAGAAGGGGTACATCTCGAGAGGAATATTCCAGATTGGTTTGAGTTATCTCTGAACATTGTATACTATTTATGATAAGGAAGTTTTTATTGGTTTTCTTCCCCTAGAGGGTTTTCGAGGATACCGCCGCGGTCTCTTATGAAAGTGTATTTCTCAGTGATCTGTTTCTTATTATGCTCTTTTATCTAATGAAATGCAAAGAACTATAATAATGGCATAAACATTACTACGGAATCGAGCTAACCTCGAAGGGAAGCTATTGCTTCACAAGAGGAAAAACATCATCAAGTAATTGCATCTAAAAATTCAGTGAATATTTTCAGCTTCCTAACCACCTAGAAAGTTGCACCCTCCCCAAGGATCATTTTGGAACTTAGAGCTTAATTCCTTTCAAGCATAGATTCTAAAGTGAAACCTAGTTTCAATAAAGCAAGAAACCGAGTACCAAAATTACCGAAGTACTGTGAAAATGTAAGTACCAGGAAAACTGTATACCCACCAAAAATCCACGATCAGATTTGAAGGTAAAAGTTGTATTTTTGAAATTTCGACTACACTAGCTAACTCATTTCAACTCACACCTATCCCCCGGATCAATTTCAAAATTTGTGCTGAAAATTAGGGTTTCATAAAACCCTAAGTTGTAGTTGCATTTGCAGTACCTGTTGCAGTTGCAATCGTAGAACTAATTGCAATTTCCCTTGAAGTTTTTTAAGAGTTTGTAATGATTACCGTTGCTTCCATATGGAGCCACTACCTGTAAATGTTATTAGAGGTATGTACTCACATGGTTAATGGTTAAACCCAAAGAGTATTTGCAGGAGAAGGATGATTTCACATAGATCCGTATGATCTCAAGATCCAACAACACATTCACATAGGAATGATGCAACCCGTGTGTGATTATTCTAATATGCATCTATTTGTTGGGTGAAATTAACCTTGATCGTTGTTGTAATGTTGAAGTTATGATCAAATTATTTGAAGGATTAAAAGTTGATCACATAGCTTATCCTCTAACCCAAACCTTTGTCAAGATAGCATATTGTCTTTCAAGACAACGTACGTTGAATAAAGTAATCATCACTCTTTCCGAGTGAAGGAGACCTAGAAGAAAAGTAAGGACTTATTCTTGAGGACAAGGATCCATGTTTGACTAATCAAGATTCAAAGGTACACATGACAAGCTAATGACTTAGTTGAGATTAGAAATCATCGTGAAGTATTATACTTGATAACATGTGAGAATATTTTATTTGATATGACTAACACCCCCTCTATGAGAAAGTCCAAAAGGGCTCTCTGCATTGCCATGGAAGGATTCTTGGTCACAACACTAAGAGTGTTGAACCCATTTCATTGTATTCCTTACCCTTTAATCTTTGCTAAATTATAAGTAATAATCTCCTAAAGGATAACGTGGATGATTGTTCGTGCTATTACTTTGTATTATCAAGAAGGATATTATTCTTGCTTTGTTATGTTTTGTTGACCTGTTCCGCAGCTCGCTTACGGAGGAAGTTATAAACGGTTGCGTATGCAACATGTTAAAGGAGAGATCATAAATGAAGCAAATCACGCAAAAAGAAGAAATGGGTCACTCAAAAGTTTCCATGACCCACGCTTATTGAAGAATCCATGTGAACTCTAAGAAGATTAGCCCACATCAACTAAGGCGCTACCATACATATGCAAAGATGTCATAGGTTTCACTAACTCAAAGGTGACCATGAAGGCGATGTATGCATGCACAAGGGAAGCAAGAACGCCAAGAACTCGCTTCAAAGAGGGACAAGGTAGAAGGAGTCCTAGAACTATCCATTCGATGTATGTATTCAAATCACAATCCTCCAATAATGGTATGTATACTATGTATCATTCATTAACAATTATTCTCGTAAAAGACTTGGATATATTTGAGTATTCAACAAGATCAAGGAATTCAAAGCCTTGATAAGAGAACCTCTCTGTAAGGAAGATTAAAATACACAGGTCAGATAAT
Source organism: Picea sitchensis (assembly GCA_010110895.2). Taxonomy (NCBI): domain Eukaryota; kingdom Viridiplantae; phylum Streptophyta; class Pinopsida; order Pinales; family Pinaceae; genus Picea; species Picea sitchensis. The sequence goes on along the minus strand of SNQJ01S0079124.1, from coordinate 48,232 downwards.
GGAGAAATTATAATTTCAAAAGAATTCGCGGAATGATCATAGAGATGTTAACGATTCCCACCCAAATGGTGTAGTTGAACCTATGAAAAGAACTTCATGTCGAAGTCATGAAGATCAAGATCTCTCCTATGTGCTTTGTATGTACACAATGACAATCAAGCTTATGTGTAGAACCGATTGCACTTCGCTCAAGACACCGTAAGAGATGTTCACCTAAAAGAAGCTAGGGAGGTAAGCCATCTCAAAATATTTATCTGTCCAAGATTATTCATATACCGAAAAGAAAAGAAACACGCCGAGCCCTCCCTTTAAAGAAGGAATATTTGTGGGATACCAGAGGTATCCAAGGCCTTTAGACCCATTACGTACCAGTCACCATATTGAGATTCGCTATAATTTTGACCCCGATGAAGAAGATGCAATTAAGAAATCAAGAAGATGCCCTACTTTGAAGAGGTATATGAAGAGGAACCCGTGAATCCCAGGACTACAGAATCCACGAGGGAAGTTCCTGCAGTCGTTAACTCCGAAGAGAAGTCGTAGATTCCTCGATGAGGAGACTCTTGAAGATCATGATATCATAGAAGTTCAAGAACTCTAAACGCCTTCTCCCATAAAAGAGCCCCGATTGGGCTAGAGAGATTATTCAAGATGAGAGAAGTATGGTGTTCCGTAAGGAACCAATAAGACAGTGAAGAGCATCTCTAAAGCCATTCTCCAGTTACACACTTTGATGTGCAATCTACTTGATGAGGAAACCCACATGTTTTGAAGAGGCCATCCGTGAAGAAGCACGGGCGCATGCCATGGATGTGAGGAATACCAATCCATAATAAAGAATGATGTATGGGAAATTGCATGCACTGTGCAGTGGGATGTATCATCAAAATGTCTCTTCAAGATAAAACATGATGTCGAAGGGAAGTATTGAGAAATATAAAGAAAGATTTTTCGCTTGGTTTTTCCCAGAAGGAAGGAATTGACCATGAAGAGACATTCGCCTTATAATAAATACACTCAATCGTAACTTTCATTATAGCTCACGCTTTCAAGATGAAATAGAAGCCTAATCGTATGATGTGAAGACATCTTTCCCAATGGTGTCATTGAAGAGAAGTGTATATAGAGAAACCCCGCGATTTGAGGTTGAAGACGTGAAGTCTCATGTCTGCTCCATCGATTGAAGAAAGCCTTATAGATTGGAAGCAAGCTCCCGTGAGCTTGGTATGGTCAAAAGAGCGATAGTTTTAACGAGCTTGGGCTTTACCAAGAGTAAAAGGTGACTCAAATATCTACTTCAAAATTATGGATAATGAACCGCGAATATTACCACCGGTGATGTGTATTTAATTAGCCCTTATCCGGAGAAGAAAAGATCATCACCGAATATAACAAAGATCGCTTCAGAATTTGAAATGAAAGACCTTGGTCTAATGCATTACTTCTAGGCCTTGAGGTATGGCAGTCCAGAAAGAATCTTCCTTAACCAATGGAAGTACACAGTCGAAATCTTTAAAGAGATTCGACATGATAGAATGCAAGTCCATGAATACCCCATGGAAGCCGTTGAAGCTGCCGGTCGATACGCCGCGCCTTTATTGATGCCACCGCATAAACAAATTACTATTGATCGCCGATGTACCGGGCGAACACTGTGACTGCATTATTCATTAAGCAAGAACACCTTGAGTCGGGCCAGAGCCTGACGCGGCGTTCACCCAGTGGCTGCAAACATGTGATGAGGCAATCTTTAAAGGTACAATGGATTATGGTCTCATTTTATGATGGAGATCATGACTTCACATTGAGTGGATATAATCGATGCAGATTAAGGTGAAGTGCCGGTCGTAGAAAAAGCACTTCCGGATGCTCTTTCAGCTTGGGATCAGCTATGATCTCGCGGTAGAGTAGGAATTGACCCAGATTGCTCGACAACGTAAGCAGATTAAATTGCCACATGTTCTGCTAGCTGCTAATCTATATGGCTTCGAAAGTTTTTTGACAGGCCTATTTGATTTGGAAGATGAGAGAAATCGTGATTCTATATGACAATCAAAGATGCATTAAAAATGACAGAGAATCATGCATTCCACGACACGTCGAAGCACATAGAGATCATATCATTTCATCCGCCATTACGGTACAAAGAGGAGCCTTGAAGCTCCAGCATTAAAGTAACGGGATGAACATGTTACCGATGTGTTGATTCGCTTCCCTATTTCGTGTAAAGTTTGAACGCTTTGGAGATAAGCTTTGGTATAGTCCGAAAGGACCCTCCCCCTCGAAAGGGGAGTATATGTATTCCTTTCTTCTCGAATTTTATAGTTGTTAGACGTGAAGTAAGATGAGTCATGCTCGACTCACCGGTTAGATGTAAAGCATGACGCTATGTGATCCTTGCTTCACTTTAATTAAAGCATGATGCCGCTGTGATCCTTGCTTCCTCGACCGTTAGATCTAAAGCAAGATGAGTCATGCTCCTAATTCGCTATTAGACGAAAGCATGACGCGCTGTGATTCTTGCTTCGACCATAGACGTAGCAAGATGAGTCATGTTGATATAGATTGACATCGATCTCCCATCAGCGATAAGCAAGATGAGTCATGCTTCAATTCCTCGCCGTTAGACGAAAGACGTCACGCGTGATCCTTTGTCGATCTCGGGCCGTTAGACGAAAGAAAGATGAGTCATGCTTCAATTCCCGCTATTAGACATAAAGCATGAAGTTGTGTGATCCTCGGCTTCACCTCGCTGTTAGACATAAAGAAAGATGAGTTATGCTTCTCACCCAATTGTTAGACGTAAAGCAAAACGCCTAACGATTCCTTGCTTCCCGACCTAGTTGTTTGACGTGAAGCAAGATGATTCCTCTCTTCACCTCTATTGTTAGACGAAATGCAGATGTTGATGTGTTCCTTGCTTCAATTCTCATTGTTAGATATAAAGCAAGATGAGTCACGCTTCAACGGCTTGTTAGGACGAAGCATGACGCTGTGATTCCTCGCTTCCGACCTAGCTGTTAGACGTGAAGTGAGATGATGATATTACTTGCTTCAATCTAGTTGTTAGACGTGAAAGCACATGACTAACAATCGAAGCTACCATCTTAACCGGCCGGACATTGAGCTAGTGTAGTATCACTATGATGTGCCACTTAGTGCCATTGAGGTATCATTTTTACTGATATACATTTGATGCAAATGATGATAGCATTCTTCGAGAATGATGATGTTGTTGATGAAGAAAACTTCCGATGACTCCTCGTAAATGTGCTAGACAATGGTTCAAGATGATATTGACGACATCCAGATGCCACTGATGATGCACTTCCTCTCAGCCTCCGACAGTCGATGAAAAATAATATCTTTCTTGTTAAGGGGGGAGTGGTTAAATAATGTAACCGGCGAAGATCATTCTTATTATTATTTTTTTTATTGGATTAAATCCCCATCATGATTAATCATGTCATTATTATTATTATTATTGTTATCGATTAATCCCCATTGAGGATTAATCACGCCTAAGAATTGTATAAGGACCAAATCCCCTTTGCGCATTGGTCATTGGACAATTACAGCGACGTAATCAAGCTCCGGCCCCAACAGCTATAATGGAAGACCCATACTAATTAAAGGTGGCTTTACCACCCAGTGTGAGAGGTCGGCCCTGCCAGCTTGTGACCTTTCACACGTACCGAGATAAATAAGTATATTAGCTACCACTTAAACACACACAACTCACTTGCTCATTCTCTTACGAGGAAAGATGCAATTACTTGGAGAGAGGAGAAGGGTGGAGCATCTCTTGGAGAGCAATATCTATATTGGTTTGAGTTATCTCTGAACATCAGATAAGCTATTTATGATAAGGAAGTGGTCGGTTTTCCCTTAGAGGCTTCCCCGTGATAAATGTTGTTTTTCTCTTGTGAATGTGTATTTCTCAGTGATCTTGTTCTTATTATGCTCTTATCTAATGAAATGCAAAGAACTATAATAATGGCATAAAAATTAACATGAAGAATGGGCAAGATAACAACATATCCTCTACTGTCTCAAGAATCCATAAATCAAAGATGCTACATCCAGACAAGAAGAAAAAAATAGCAAGTGTTTGAGTGATAAACAATGAAAGATGGGAAATATGAAAACAGATCCTCTACCGCCTCAAGAATCCATAGATCAAAGATGCTACATCCAGACACGAGGAAAAACAACAAGTATCTGAGTGATAAATGATGAAAGATGGGAAAGATGACAACATATCCTCTACCGCCTCAGGAATCCATAGATCAAAGATGCTACATCCAGACAAGAAGAAAAACAACAAGTGTTTGAGTGATAAACGATGAAACATGGGAAATATGATAGCAGATCCTCTACAACCTCATGAATCCATAGATCAAATATGCTACATCTAGACAAGAAAAACAGAACAACATGTAAACTAAGAAGATAGTATGATAAAACAACTCAAAGGAATCTTCAATAACATGATATTTTACATTCCATTCCCCTCTGTCTCACAAACTAAAATGCAGTGCCCTATTTCTAAATCTCTCTCGGCTCTCCAACCTCTAAAAAAACCCCCCTTGTTTCATTTTTATCTCTTGCTTTTATACTCAAAACGGTGGTCAATAGCCAATAATCCTAGCTGTCCCTCCTATCATAGGGTTCTTCACGTGGGTCTTTCTTTTGTCAGAAGTAAAGTTAGATCAACATGGGTCTGCTGGAGCAACTTCCCTCTGTGGTACCTAAGGCTGACAGTCCTGTAGCTATGACCAAACCCTCCATTCTTTTTATTTATGGGGTGAGTCGAGGTTTCAATCACCACTCCCTCGTTTTATTAACTGATTTTTTCTCGGGATCTAGATGAGGATTTGATGCCTGGAAGGCCGCCATGTGTTTCTCATGGATTGGGAATTGAATAAGCATGTGGATTCAGGGCCGTCAAAAGTGGTTTGGACCCACACCACTTTTGGGCTCGAAATGCACCATCTTTCTCCATGTAGCTTCCCCACAATACCATGGTTTGGATTTCGGTCTACTTTTGGATTTTAACACCCGTACAGTTTGTGGCACCAAAATGATTGGTGTTCGTTGATATGGCTGCGATCTGTGATCTGGGCATGCCTGCTATTTCAATGCCTCCGCTAAAATTTATCTGCAGGCCAACTATGGAATCCTTCCAACAACGCTTAGAGATGGCGCTAAACTGAAATGCGCGGGGGATTTCTGCTGCTGCAAAATGCACCTGCTTGTTGCCTGTGCTCATGGTTGTCACTTGCGACCCTGGACAACTTCATGTGATAACAGGATGGACATTATCCCTTTGCTTATTTATCACTTGATATAATCGTCTAAATTATTGAGTTTTTTCCCATGTTTCGACCCAAGGTTTTCCTTCCTTTGGATCCAATGAGATTATAATTTTTCTTCCACTCCCTTTTAGTTTGATTCTATCTATTTCAAGGGATATTGTGGCTCATATGTTTCTTCCCCAAGGTTTGCGGACTAATGCAGGATAGTAAGGGATGCCTTCGACCAAGTTGATTACATCAAAATCAACTCATGTCAATATTCCCATTATGGATGTTATTACGCTTTTAAGGGTATCAATTGGTTCAATGAACCTTTGATCTGCTAGATCAAGGAAAATCATGGTTGGTTGTAGCAGTGGTTTTTTGAGTCAAATCCACATTTCCCTTGGGAGTATGTTTACTTGAGATCCAAAATCGACTATGACTTCCTTGATCACGTGGTCGTCGATTTCAAGATTGACTTGTGGGTTGAATTCATTGATACATCTCTCTTGAGATAGCTAGTGTAGACTTTTAATAGATCTTTAGTCTTCTTTATCTTCTCTTAGAATATTCAGTAGGTCGATCAAGCGATAGACCAACTACTTTTCTTTTAGCAGTTGTATAAATTCGTCTAACGGTGTATCCAAAATGTTTGTATGTTCTCCCTTGTTCATTTTATCTTGGTCGATATTCTTGAAGAATTTCATTGCTTCCCACATAAGACGTTTGTCCTATTCATCTGGATCGAGGTATATCTTTCAGTCACTCCTTTTTCGACTTGTTGGTTCTAGATAAATATCTTCACCATCTCCTAAACGTGTTACCACATAAAAAATATTCGAATTTAGAATCTCTTGTTTTGGCACTATGCGCAAAATATTTACATTTATTTTATTCATGACTTTTTCTAGTACAATCGGATAGTCCTATAGGGAATGATCTCCTACTCCACAAATATTACTGAACTTGAGATCAATTCTGTCATTGATGGGACAATATTGGATTATATGATCATATTTACAACATTTGAAGCAATAATAACATCCTTTGTTGCGTCCTCTACCAAAATTTCCTCGTCCTCTACCTCGACCTTGATAACCACCTCGACCTCATCCTCTATATCCATTTTCATTTGCTTGGTTGACATGATGGTCAACCACTTGTCTATGATATAATGAATGAATGTTCAGTCTATTTTTTCCATTTAGCCAACATTCTTGAGTGGAATGATTATTTTCTTCGCATATATGGCTCCACTTGGGGCATACATTCCTTATATTATGCAGACAGTATTTGGTTGTGTGATTCATCGAGGCTTCAAAAATATCGCAGTATGTTTTGATCTAGATGCGTCTGACTGTGGGGTTCAACGCATCACTGAATTTGCACTAATCCTTTGTGTGAACCTCACTTGAGAAAATAGTACACCATAGTTCGTTGCGTTCAATTGACATGTTTTTGATTGATTGTTGTAGCTCTGTGAGCTTGTATTCTAGTATTTTTTCAGTGATTGTCGAAGATAGGGCACCTTCATCATCCGTTTCAATTCATTGTTCTTTTTTCAGTATGTCTTTGCATGATTGGAAATCGTACATTTGAAGAGGAATTCTGATCTTCCGTAGTAATACTGCTACATACCATTGTACCAACAACTTTTCATTGATTGCGTAAGGGATTTATATTAATAAGTATTTAAACCTATTATCATATTATCAGATTGTTTCTCCTAAATTTCGTTGATTTCTTTGAGTTTTTTTACCGCCAAGTGACTGTTATCTTGAGTTTTGAGAACTTGAGGAAGATTTTATTTATATCATCCTTCGAGAATTGTTGATTGTTTGTATCATTCATAAACCATGTAAGAACTTTGGCCCGAAGGGAGACACTAAACTATTCCATTTGTTTAGCCTCATTAGTTATGTCAGTTGCATCCAAAAATTTCTTGTAGACAAACCAATGTCGCTTAGGGTGTTTTCCACCTTCGTAAATCGGGATATTATTTAGATGCATACTTGTTTTCTTGGATTTATTTGAAAATGGAACTATTGTAAGAGCTTGTGTCGAGGTCTATTGAGAGGTTGGATTACTTTCTTGAGTTGGGTTCTGGGTTTCCAACTCGACTAGTTCAATTTCTAACTGTGTGCATTTTCACTTGGGCTTTGAGTGTATGTTTGACATGATTTATCTAAATATTCAATGAATCAATGTCTACAAGGTTGTGATGGTTCATCTTCACTATCTATCGAATTGGAATCCTATAAAAGTAGATTCAACAAGGGGGTGACGTCCGTGAGATCTCTTACGTGAAGAAGTATATATTATGGTTGATTTTCACCATTTTATTGTGCTTTAATTAACATTGTATATATTATTTGACCATTTTTATCAGTTCGATACCACACCCACTGTGACTGTGTATCTATGTGAATCCTTTGTCGGAGGAAATATGTAATGCATGGGCTAGGACTTCTGATAGGAGAGAGTTGAATTGTGGGTCCTGAATCATCTATCTCCATGATGACTTGGTCATTGGCTTACTGGGTGTCATAGGCTACCATACTCAATTGCAAGCTTCCACTCCTCCCAGGAGCCGTCGGGGTGCTCCTAAGGGATCCTCCAACGATCTGTCGCACTTGGGTAAGTTTTCTATGATATTTTCATAGATCCATCTCATTTTGAAACCCTTCTCATTTCTTTTTCCTTTTATCCCATTCTATTTTTTGAATATCCATTGATGGTTTATGAATCTTCATTCGATGTGCATATTTCGCATTTGAATTAGTTGTCTTTCTCTCGACTTCTGACATCTTTCGACTTGGATGTGGTTCAACTTCGATTCAAATTTTGTCTTTAACTTCTACTTTGCCTTATCTCATCACATGGATCATCCATCCCCTTGATGTCGACCCAACTTAGTCACAGTTGATAGTGTCCATTGTCATTTTTTGTATGCTCATTTCTTTAAAGAGTACTCCAATGCTTCTCTCGTATCTTTATAGTTAGCTTCCAAGAATGATTCCCACTCTTCTTTGTCTCTTCTACCGGTTGGATTTTGGAGGGGGATATTTCAAGGGTGGTCGATACTTGACAATGTCATCGAATCCTTTTTCTAAGAGGAATTTATGCAACAAGGAGGGAACAATGCAAAGGAATCTGTAGTGCTATTTTGTATATAATTTGTTCTTGATGGTATGACTTGAATCTCTATCTTCAACTGCTTGATCTTTCACGTACTCTTCAAAAATCCTCTCGACCCATTTGTTTAAGTTTTTTCTTCCTCTGTTTATGATCTTGTGCATCGACTGCTCATCAGAAGTGGGTCTGTGCATTAGGATGATTGAGGTATGTGAACAATTCTTTTGGAATGGCTTCCAGAAATCATTCTTGTGTTTATGAGAAGAATTGATTGTGTGCTTCAACGAGTGTCTGTCGATTTCTCCTTGCATATTTTTTTATGTAATTGATAATCTTACGCTCCCACCATTTTCCTATGTCTTCCAAAGTTAGCTTATATGTGTGTTTTTGATGTGCAAACCTGAGTTCAAAACTATTGGCAACGAAACCAATGTTGTAGTCTAAGGGAAAGTATGAGAAGGTTTCCAAGAGATCCTTACATAGATAATTATACACTACAATGTTATATACAAGAGCACATAGACATATAGAATACCATACACCAATGGGGGAGAACCATCAATAGATTTTATTATATATGAGTCTAGAACAATATCTTTTTTCCATTACATGATAGTGTATATATATGTGTGATATAAAGTTACTAGTCAATTACATTCCTTAACTGGTTGTTTGACACTAATTGTTTGTTCGATTGACTTCCTAACCACCTACTACAACCGACTTGGCTAGTCGACTGGCGGGTCTAGTCGGTGGGGCTGACTAGCCCCTACAACACATAGTTACGCAAGACTTGGGAATCTTGTGTTGAGATTTGCATAAGTAAAAATCCTGCAATAACATTTTGGCATCGTTTCCGAGGAGGATTGAGTCATTCTCCTCAATGACATATCCTTGGTAAAACTTTCCTTGAATCCCTTATCTTACAAGTTTACCTGGAAACTCCAAGAATAGTATCCTTCCATTGACTTTGAAAACATTCTCGGATACCCAAATGAGTTTGATTTTGATGCAAGATGGTTGGAAGACTATCCAAAATTCAAGGGTTTGGTCATCAATCATATTGCATAATTCTTTAAGTATTTATTGGAAATAAAAATTCCTCACGAGGACATACAAATAAAGTTTTTTATATATTTCCACCCTTGGAAGTACAAAATTGGGTCAGGAATTGATGTAGACCAAAGGACATATCTTCTCTCATAGATCTCATTAGTATATTTATCGAGTATTGGCGCCAATATTTTTAGACATATGAATATGTTCTTCAATATATCACAATAGTCCTTGAATATGAAGGGTTCACCTATGATATCATAGAAGATATCAAGAAAGCACACCATTACCCAAAATAATATTGTGTTGATGTTTCTTGTAGCTGCGGGGAGGTATTCACCTCCGAGATAACCTTTCTTATAGATGAAGTTTCCAAGACGTTAAAGGAAAACCATTGGAAGTCAAAGAAGATCCCATAAGAGAAGTGGACGTCATAGAAAATAATAAATAAGAATTATATTTCTCCAAAAGTAAAGTCAGCTCTAGCAAAAGATAAACAAAAAATATGTTTTCTAGAAAGTCAGGTCGGCCCTGCTAGAAACGTCATTGGGTAGATTAGTATAATTAAGAGTGAAACCTTCCTCATTTGACACACTCTCTCGTCCATCTACAATGCAAGTTTGGTGGAGAGAGATGCAACTGCAATAGGAAGGATGGTGCAAGTCTGGTTGGGGTTTATCTTATCTCTTGGTGATGCATTGGTGAATGCCATCTTTCTTAGCGCTATGGCTAGGGTTTGTTGCATCATTGTTGGTGGTACGCTAGTGGAGGCTAGACACCTTAGCGCTCTGGCTAGGGTGTGCTACATATGTGTTGTTGGATTCTTTCTTGTTGGTTTTCTCTAGTGGATAAAGATTTTTATTGGTTATTTTGTCTTGGCTGTTGGTCGTGGAGCCTGATTATCTTCTTGATTTAGAGGTCTTTTAGTTTCAGCCGTGTTTATACCCCATGAAGTATTTACACCCCAGAAGTATGTACACTCTTCCACACAGGGGAGTGAAAAGGGGGGGTACCCCCTTTGTGGGGTCTAGGGGCAAGAGGGCCCACAGCGGGGGTTTGAGGGCGAAGCCCTCGAAGGAAAAATTGCCTTGTAAATGTATATTGTAATTTCATTTTAAATCTAGACCATTCATTATAAGGTCGCAGATCTAACGATAGAGAATATGTTAGGGTTTTTTTCCCTAGAAGGCAACCCTCTTTTATGAGGGAAATGTATTGTGGCGATGTTTGATGGCGAATATTGTATTCTGAGATAAGAGACCGTGAGAGAAAGAAGAGGAAGTTACAATGGGTTTGTTGTAGGTTGTATCCCTTCATATGCTGGATAATAATAAAGGAAGGACCTACCAATTTCTCTGGTGGATGTAGCCCACACTGCGTGAACCACATAAATCTGTGTCTCTATTGTATTGTGTATCTTCTGTGTTTTATTTCCGCATTTGTCTTATTTTATTACTCCACGGTCCTATTTTTCTAACAACTGGTATCAGAGTGAAAGGTAACTCGTAGGAAAAGAGGGTTCCTGGTTAGAGTGGGAGCAATGTCAAAAGATGGAAAGTTTAGGGTCGAGAAATTTAACGGCCAAAACTACCAGTTATGGAAGATGCAGATGGAAGACTATTTATATCAGAAGGATCTATTCCTACCATTGGGCGGAATAACAAAGAAGCCGGAGGCTACGAAGGATGAAGAATGGGAAATTCTTGACAGAAAGGCTCTAGGAACAATACGACTGAGCTTGGCAGCGTCGATGGCTTTCAATATTTCCAAAGAAAAGGCAACGAAGGGTTTGATGGACGCATTGGACAAATTGTATGAAAAACCCTTGGCGTCCAATAAGGTATTTCTAATGAAGAGATTATTTAATATGAAGATGTCAGAAGGTGGGTCTATTGCAGATCATTTAAATGATTTTAATACAGTTACTAATCAACTAAGTTATGTAAAAGTAGACTTTGATGATGAGGTCAGGGCTCTTCTAATCTTGTGCTCATTGCCAGAAAGATGGAACTGCTTGGTCATGGCTGTAAGTAACTCTGTCTCTGGTTCAAATACTTTAAAATTTGATGATGTTGTTGGTGTTATCCTTAGTGAGGAAATGCGATGGAAAAGCACAAGT